>JAJJMB010002292.1:2501773-2803000 GCA_023531105.1 Papaver atlanticum | reverse complement strand
CGCACTGCCAGTGATTCAATCCTACAGACTTGTCACCGAGATCATACCCACAAAGATGATCATACAAAACCTTCCTATCAACCACTTGCTTGTGGTAACTTTTGCAACCAAAGTAGAAGACATTCTGAACAAGTAGTGCCGTGAGATTAACTTGATGGGTGCAATAATCAAAAACAAAGAAAAAGTCAAATAAGCAAAAGTTATTGATACTTAGCTCCTTTACAATGGAAGTGATCGATTGACGAAACGGACGAGCTTCCCATATCTCCACAACAGCAACAAGGCAAAGCTTTGGAAAAACAGAGTGAGTCACGTGTTCAACACGCTGCCCTTAAGACATTAGCGCCCGGCTACACTCAAGAGTGATGCTATAGCCCCCACAGGACGGATATCTCCAGGATAAAATACCCTACTACACCTACTACTAACATATGTAGTAGAAAATCCTCTTTCCCATAAATTTTACAAAACTAGAAAATTTATTTATATAATGGAATAAACTTAAAAAGAGGAACTCCCCGATGTGGAACTAAAAAATTTCATTCACAAAAGAAAACAATAAGTTATTATTTTTTTTAAAAAGTTTAAAAATAAATTTTCTATTAATTGTTTTCCAACATAACCGACACCAACATGAACAAACAGAGCAATCCCAAGAAAAACTTAACCATGAAATGTACAGGAAGCTGCATCGCATATCCAAACACCTTTCCTACGATCCACGTAGCAGTGAAGTAGAGATTTACAAGCTCCAAAGCAACTTTAATTCTCCCTCGTAAGAGTTGTTTGCTCTTCTTCATGGCTTCCAACCCATAAACGTTTGGTTCAACAACAGAGATGACACTGGCTAAATTCCATAACGCTAAAACATAGAAATGAACAAGAAAGCATGTAATAGCAATTATAATAATAAAACTCCACAACAGAGCTCCTGAGAACGTAAATGATAGCAATTCTCCTTCATCAACATTTAACGAATCTAAGACATATGCAGGAGTGAACATGAGCAAGTAGTAGGCAGCGACTTTGAGAAGTAAGGCGTAAAAGAAGGTGATCATAAGATGTTCAAATACGCGAGGAATCGCAAAGAGAGTGGGGATAAAGGAGACGGACTTGGATGCATAAAGAGAAGCTACTTTGAAGACAATAGCGGATGTAGAGAGAAGAGACAAAGAGGAAAAGAGAAAGGACGTAGAAGAACTCATGGATTGATTCGGGATACATGGTAAGCAAAAAGTGAGTGAATGACATTTTGAATAATAACTGAATCACTGAAAGTGGGAGAATGAGGGTTATGGTACTAATAAAAAAGAGTGGAGATTGTGATTTGGCTGGGATTTTGATTGCTTCTCCAATGATTTGATTTGCATCCAAGAATTTGAGATCTTTCGGTGCAGTTAAGAGCTCCATATTGCAGTTTAGTTTCAATGGTGAAAGAAAGTAAAAAAAAAAAAAAGCAAGCAGAGAAGACAACAATTTGTATCAGTATGTATAGTGGATCTGAATTTTTTTTTTTTTTACTCGGTCAATAATATTAAAAAGAAAAAGGAGGAAAAACTGTACTAGGGCTAGGTCTTACTAGAAGGAAGCCGCTAGGCCACCCTAAAGAAGAACCTAATTGAAACGATAATAAACTTTTCCAGGCCACTCTACAGACAGAATGAAGCCTGGCCTACCCTCATAGAACTCAAAAGTATCCTCAGCTAGCAAACAAGCTTGCTTAGCCAAAGTATCAGCCGAAAAATTAACTTCCCTGTATGAGTGAATGTAGCGAATGTTGGTGTAATAATTCCTCGCAATCTTCCATTTCTGCATAATCTGCCAAGGCAACTCCCCCTTTTGAAAAGCTTGAATACAACTCCTCGAATCTGATCGAACGCAAAGATTTTTAATATTCCATCGCTTCGCTAACATCGCCCCATATATAACCGCACACACTTCCGCAAAAAAATTTGTTTGCCAACCAAGACCCGCACAAAGAGCTCCAAGCACTCTAGAATTTGCATCACGAACCATCACACCAGAGCCAGCCTGACCTGGATTTCCAAGAGACGCTCCATCACAACAAATCATAATTTCGTCTGGCTTAAGAGGAGACCAACTAATCTCAATCGGGCAGGAAACCCTGCAAGATCTATGCTGCACTTTAAAGTAATTTAGAATGCGTAAATTCTCCACAACATTATGCATATGGCCCTTCATTCTGATTGAGTTATCTCGAATTACATGATAGATTCTTCCCTTAAAACCAAGCTAATTCACTACCACATCTTCAAAATAAACTTTTTTACGCAACTTCCAGAGCTCAGTGACAATTGCAAGATTTGCCACAAGCCATAAGTCCTTTATCATCCCGCTTCGACCCTTAGCTACTTTGTAAGAAACAAATAAATCCTCAGCTGGCTTCAAACCAAAGATTCTAGCCACCCAAGCCCAAATCCTCCTAGCAAATCTGTAGTGCCAAGTGATATGGCTAATTGACTCGCAACTCTTCCTACATAAACGGCACATAGTTGGCATACTCCTACCAGTCTTCTTAATAATGTTATCCTCACTAGCACAACAATGCTCTACCCAAATCTTCCAATATTGAACACTCAGGGTAGGATGAACAACCCTCCTTGTGAACAAAACCGCAGTCGGTTGAATATTAGTAGAATTTTTAATAGCAGCCTTTGCAGACTTGACAGAGAAAACTCCCTTTTTATCCAAATCCCAAATTTTATAATCATCGCCTCCAGCAATAACAGGCAGATTTTCCACATAATTGTTATAGCGCAGCATCAGATCTCTAGTACTATGAGGTATACTCCAAACACCATCAACAATAATATCACTTACCTTCGACTTAAAATCATTAGGATCTTTGGAGGTAATCCCAAGCCTCTTCGCAATTGAAAAATCCCCACACCAATTATCAAAAAATAGAGAAGTACTAGTACCATTGCCAATAATAGCTCTAGTGTGATTCTTCACAAAATTGTAGACAAGTCTAATACCTGGAAAAACCGAGGAACCAAGCTTGTAATCAATCAGGTTGCCGTTAGCTTTGAAATACTTAGCTCTTAAGAATCTGGCCCAGATCTTGTTCGAGTCCCTGATAGAAACCCATAACTTCATCAGCATTGCTTTGTTAACCTCCAACAACTTTGGGATACCTAAACCACCTTCACTTTTCGAACAACAAAGGCTATTGTAAAGAACCGTAAAATACTTACGTTTTTCAGCATCACTGATAGACGCATTTATGTGTCTATTTTCATCTCTTTTGTGTATATTGTTAGTACCCATTTTTGTACTTATTTTGGTATTTTATCCCTTTGAAGGTGTTTTTGGAGAAATAGGCTTTTGCGGCGAAATTGGCTCGAAAAGTGGTTTTTGCGCTCGTGGGAGAAAATTACTAAGGGGCACCCAGATTACTAAGGGGTATCCACTTGCTATTCGCACCCCTGGTCCGGATAAGGGGAGGTAATTCCCTTCGTTCGAAAACATGGTTTGGCGGGAATTCAAAGTTCACGCTGCGTAACTTTCTGGCAGCGATTTGGGTGCAATTCTGTTGGACTTTTTCACAGATATGGATCATTATGGGCTTGATACGAGTAAACAGGGAAGGTATGATCTCTATAATCAAACAAAACAAGTTAAATATGGATTCACAAAAAAAACAGAGAGAAGAGAGTTTGTCGGGATTTTGTGGTTACTTTTGGGGTTGAAAATAGGATATTCTCACGGGATTTTGTTACCAAGTTTGAAGAGATACCAATTAGAGAAGATTTGAGTTAAAAACGGAAGAAGAATACGCGTGAAGATTAAACAGGGAAGAAAAATCTCGTAACTTGCTGTAGAGGAGAAATAAAGATTTTCCGACAGATTTAGAGAGCCTGTTGAGTATATATTGGGTGGTGAGAGTCCTAAGAGGGTAATGGATACTTTGGGGGAAGTTTAGAGCCTAAGAGAAGCGAGAAAAATCAACTGGAAGAAAACCCGCTGCTGCTGCTGAAGAAGAAGAAGACGAAGAACATAAGACCCACAGAGTCAGTCGGAGAAGCAGTCTTATATTCAACTACACAAAGCTTTTATCGTTCCTGTCTGCAGTCACTGAAACCTTTCAGCAACGATTCAGTCTTTTTTTTAGACTTTCAGCGACTACAGTATACTCTTTTCTCCCTTGTAATCAGTTTTTGAGCTATAAACATATATTTTGAGCAAGTGATTAATATGAGGAGCTAAACCCCTTTGCTAGGCGGTAGAGGAAGCTATTTTTCCAACAAAAAGTGGTATATTCTATTTTATTTATTTTATTGCAATTATTTTATGATTATTTGCCTTGATTGAAAATTGTTTGAATGATTTTTGTTGAGCAATTGTTATTTCTTTTGATAAAGCATTCTTGGACCTAGGTTTTTGATGTTTTATGCTTCGGATTTACACTTGTTATTTTGAAAATCTACATGTTGCAATAGTTTAGAATCAAATTGAACGAGAAAATTGCATGAATATAAATACTGGATTAAATCACTTTGAACTTGGAAAATAGTGGAGTCTCAGCCTCAGTGTTCTTTTAATATTGATATCAACTTTGACAGTGTTTGCTATAATTATTAATGATTTTTCTATTTTAGTTTTGAATTTAAGTCTAAAGTTATCCTTCACAAGTTCGAGAATCGAATCATTTTTACTACAACTACAAAACACATCAATCACCAGACCAAAGAAAGTTTCTAATGGCTCTTTCCACCTGCCTAATAATTAAGCAAGGCCATTTATACACAGCCATTGAATGAATAACATAGCTAGAAATCACCAATTTGATAAGCACCAGCCTAGCCTGAAAGGAAAGAAGCTTACCCTTCCAACCCGCCATCTTTTCCCTGATCTTCTCAACCACTTGACGAACATGAATATTCCGAACAATACCTGGCTTCAACTGAATTCCTAGATACTTATCCGGGAAAAAAGCTCTATCCATACCCAAATAATTTGAGATGGCAATAACACGAGATTTTGAACCACCTCCATAGTAAAACTTGCTCTTAGCATGATTCACGTATTGGCCAGAAGCTCTTTGATACATACCCAGAAGATTAACCAAATTGTGGAGGCTGTGAAAATTACCCCTGCAGAAAATAAGGATATCATCCGCAAAAAGGAGATGCGTTGGAGCAACACCTTTCTTGGCCACCATAGGATGCATGCTACGCCTAGCAAAAATCTTGGAGAAATTTCGACTTAAGACATCTTCAATAAGCACAAAAATCAAAGGAGACAAAGGATCACCCTGACGCAAACCCCTAGAGATACTAAAGAAGCCCTCCGGACTCCCATTAACCATGACAGAAATTCTAGCTGAATTAAGAATACTAAGAATCCAAGCACACCAATCCTCCGAAAAACCATACTGACAGAAAACTTCAGCTATGAACTTCCAATTAACTGTATCAAAGGCTTGAGCAATATCCAACTTTAGGCCTACATTACCATACTTCCTTTCCGTATTAATCTCATTGATCAACTCCGAAGCCAAAGCTATGTTCTCATCGATGTTCCGACCTTTCATAAACGCACCTGCTCTTCAGAAATCAACTTGTTAAGCACCATACCAAGTCTAGTAGACAAAATCTTTGTAATGATTTTAAAGAAAAAGTTGCTTAGACCAATTGGCCTAAAGTTCTTGATAGCATCCGACTTGCCATTCTTTGGAATGAGCACAATGAAACTAGAATTAATACCATTCGAAATCCTCCGCATCGACCAATAGTTAACAATGGCACTAAAGAGATCACCCGAGATGATATCCCAGCAATTTCTGTAGAAAGAATCTGAAAACCCATCAGGTCCATGAGCCGAATCAGCTCCCAAGTCAAAAACAGCTTCTCTGATCTCCTCCAAGGTAGGCATGGCATCCATAAACGCACTTTCTGAAGCCGAGAGAATTGCAATGAACTGAAGGGAAGCTTCTTGGTTGTTGCTTCTCTTAATGGTAGTGGTGGCAGTTGAGCCTTGAAGAAACATAATGCTTGGGAGTTTGGAAAGCAGCTGGTATTTTCAGCAAGGGAGGGAACCCCATGTGTAGTTTTACTATGAATGGGCATGTTGCATTAGCACAGAATAAAGTAACTTATCAAAAGAAAAGGTTAAAAACCTATAAAAGCACTCTTGAGTGGAGTTGCTGATATCTCCAGGCCACCGTATTCATATAGGTAAAAAAAAAAAAGTAAATTTTTTTTGGATATACATATATAGGTGACCTACTGGTGATGACTTTAACACGCGGAAATGCTTTATATCCAAGAATTAAGTCTCGAGATTTACCCCGATTAGGCAAAGCAGGGGATCCACTTCCCCGCACATATCTCAATGATAAAGGAGATAGCCCAACTACTATCCGATATTTTCTCGGGATAAATTCGAGGGGAAATCATTGTCAACATAGCACCAGGGCGAAATGAAAATATGATTTAACTTTTCACCGGCTAGTGTGACTGACTTTGGATCTAGAACTCTGGTTCAATGTACAAATGGTATTTTTTCACTCGCTTTGCTCATGCGTGAGTGTTTTTAGTGTAGCACAGATAGGGTGAAAGCAAACTAGTTGCTGGGGATGAGAAGAGAGTTTAAGTTTCATCAGAAACTTAATAAAATCTGATTCAAGGATCAAGATTCTAGAGTAATAATTTGATAATAAGATTGATTGAAAGATGTCTCTCTAAACAAGAAGGCATAGCCTTTAAATAGGTTCACGGGAACCAATTAAACAGAAAAGCAAAGGAAATCTAGGTAAACTAGGAAAGAAAAGACTTGCAAGGCAAGTAAATTAAACAGACACATGGGATCAACTGTTATAGTTGATACGTACTCAAGGGATCAACAAACATTGTTAATACAACAACAATGAATCAACAAAAGAGTTGACACAGAGAAAGGTGTACTACATCAGTCCCCCCTTCTTGAAAGAAACTCGCCCTCGAGTTAATGAACAAAAAGAACTTCATTCTCTCTATGAAATGTATAAATCTCTTGCACATTGAAGATATTAGAGTTGTTCCAATTGGATGGAATATCAATAACATATGCATTATCACTAATTTTCTTCAGAATCTTGAATGATCCATATTTCTGTATCTTGGTCTTGTTATAAGTACCAGTAGGAAATCTTTCTTTTCTGAGATGAATATAACTAATTCCCCTTCACCAAAAGTCTTAAGTCTTCTATGTTGATTTGCATCTTCTTTGTACTTGTTGTTAGAATCTTTAAGCTTTGTACCAGTAAGCTTTGCTTTTACTTCCTGATGAATTAGAGAAGCTTTCTCAAGCAAGTTATCTGCTTTAGCATTTGATTGTCGTAGCTTTGGAAGCACTACCAAATCCAAAATATGGTTAGGAACTTTAGAATAAACAATCTCAAAAGGTGTCTTACCTGTAGATCGATTAAATGAATTGTTAAAAGCAAATCCCATATTTGGAAGAAGATTATCCCATTGCTTTTCTTTTCCTCCAATAGTCTTGGCTCTAATTAGATTACCTAAAGAATGATTGACCACTTCAGTTTGTCAATCTGATTGGGGATGAGCAGTTGTACTATACTGAAGTTTAGTTCCTAAACGCATCCATAAATATTTCCAGAAGTATCTCAAAAACTTAGTGTCTCGATCAGAAGTAACTGTCTTGGGAATTCCGTGCAAACGTACCACTTCTTTGAAAAATAAATAAGCAATATTAGAAGCATCTGTTGTTTTCTTGCAGGCCATGAAGTGAGCCATCTTTGAATAACGATCTCCAACCACCATAATAGAATCATTTCCCGTAGAAGTACGTGGTAATCCAAGCACAAAATCCATGGTAATATTCACCCATGGAGCATCTAGAATTGGAAGAGGAGTGTACAAGCATGTGTTTTGAATAGTTCCCTTAGATTGCTGGTAAACCATGCACTTTTGTACGTACTTCTGAACATCTCGTTTAAGTGAAGGCCAGAAATAAAGTTCACCAACCAAAGCAATGGTGTTATCACATCCAAAATGTCCACCAAGACCACTGCCATACAACTCTTGGACAAGATGAAGACGTAGAACATTGTGGAATACATAAACGATTTCCTTTAAAAAGAAAACCATCTTGAATGAGATAATCATCAACACTGCATGTTGAAGAACCACACTGTTAGAGCATAGCTCTGTTGAACCCACCAAGCGTTAGTATATCAAGTTTGGTTATCATATTTTAGTGAATAAAAACTCATCTAAGAGTCGCTTGATTATGTACTTGATACAACTTCGTATATGTTAGACTAGAAAGTCTAGGAATATGAGACATACAAGTATTACTCGAAGACCTGAAGAACGTGAAGAAGTAACAAGCTACAACGACGACATCATCCTTCCTCTTGAGGTTAGTAATATTGACTTGAACCATTTCATTCCTAACGTATCTTTCAAGTCGTGCTATATTAAAAACATAACTGCGAAGCTGTGAATGAATATTTTACTCTAGTAGTGATACCTGATCATATGATCATAGTATTAAGGAATTAGACTACGAAGTATAACGCTTATCTTTTGAACTTCATAGATATGACATCGATATAATCTTATGAATGCTATTGTGATTAATGTATCGGTAAAGGTGAAGATTTCATCCTAGGAAACAATGTTTTACATTTGTTTAAAGGAAGTACATTCATGAACTTGTTTATGAATTGAAAGGGAAATCACTAGGCTTATTGGTATTGTTATTCATTGCATATCTTTGGATTACCAATATGTGTGAGATGGTAGAACCGATCATAACTTGTTATGTATCTTGGTATAACTAATCACAATGCCTGACTTATGATTTGGTATGACTAGTTTTGATTAATTAGTGTAATCGATCCTAAGTAATCACCTGAGATGGTATGATCGATTTTTGTAATTGGTATGAACGATCCTAGTAATTGGTGTGACCGATCACAAAAGAGTTGTGTAATCGATCCTTGTAATTAGTATAACCGGTCCTAGTAATTGGTGTAACCGATCCTGGTAATTGGTGTAACCGATCTAGTGACTGGTGTGACCGACCATAAGCAATACCATGAGTATATGGTAACCGGTCCAAGTAATTGACGTAACCGATCCTGGTAACTGATGTAAACCGGTCCAGGTAACTTGTGTGACCGATCACAAGTGTTCCATATTAAGGTATAACTGATCCTAGTGATTGGTAGAACTGATTTAAGTAAAATCTTGTTGTGTCTTTTACTTTTCTATTTCCGCAATTATAATTGTTTATTATAATTAGAAGTAAAATACGTTAACTTCGCTTTACTTGATAGTGATCCTATAGAGTTTGGTTAAGTCCGAACATATTATCAAGTAATCACTTTGATTGTTGTATTCTCTCGATCTCGTATCCATAGACGATCAAACAAAATGTGAATACCGATTTGTCGTATTGTCTCGACTTTGTCCATAGAAAATCACTTTCGGTAAGAGGACTTATAGGTGGCTAAATTCAAGATTATGGTGTATTTGGGTACCCTCGTCATTTTACGCACTTTTCTCAGAGCTTCTGAAAATCTTTAACTGCACTATAGAGGTCCTTTAAGAAATCAAAAGCCAAACTCTCATGTTTGAGAATGACAAGAAGATGAGCTCTTCTACTCAAGGCATCAACTACTTGATTCAGTTTTATACTCTGATGTTTAATAGAAAATGTATACTGATTGATAGTAGATAACCACCTATCATGCCTTCGATTGACCTTTGCTGAAGTTTTCAAAAACTTAAGAGCCTGATTATCAGTATTGACTACAAACTCATTTTGAATGAGAAAAGGATGCCAGTTCTTAAGAGCTTGAATAAGTGCAATCAATTTTAACTCATAAGTAGACTATTTCTTTCTTATATCTGAATTCTTTTCTCTATAGTAAGCAACTGGATGACCTTCCTGAGATAATACAGCTCCTATGCCAACAATAGAAGCATCACAGTGTATCTCAAAAGGTTTATCAAAATTTGGAATGGCAAGAACGGGAGTGCTACATAACTTCTCCTTGAGTAGATTAAAACTCTTATCTGCTTCTTCAGTCCATTCAAAAGTATCACGCTTCAAACAATCTATTAAACCAGCTGCAATGGTACTAAAATTCCCCACAAATCTTCTATAGAAAGAGGCTAATCCATGAAAACTGCGTACTTCACATATAGAAGTTGGAAAAGGCCAATTAACAATTGCTTTAATCTTATAATCATCCACTGAAATACCAGTATCTGACACAACATAACCCAAGAAAGTGACTCCGTTTGTGAAGAATGTGCACTTTTTTAAGTTCACATACAAAACATTGTCTTGGAGTGCTTTAAACTTGAGATAAATGTGTCAGATGTTCTTCCTCATTGTTGCTAAAAATTAATATGTCATCAAAATATACAATGACAAATTTTCCAAGAAAAGGTTGCAAAACTTGGTTCGTGAGACGCATTAATGTGCTAGGAGCATTAGATAAACCAAAAGGCATGACTAACCACTCATATAACCCTTCTTTTGTCTTGAAAGCTGTTTTTCATTCATCACCTTCTCGAATACATATTTTATGATATCCACCACTTAAATCAAGCTTTGTAAACACTTTAGCACCAGAAAGCATATCAATCATGTCATCAATTCTTGGTATAGGAAATCTATATGGTATAGTAACTCTATTTAAAGCTCTACAGTCTATAAACATACGATGTCCACCATCTTTCTTGTCTGCTAAAAAGGATGGACTAGCACAAGGACTTTTTCTTAGCCTAATAAAACCCTTTTGTAACAAATCATCAACCTGACCTTGTAATATCTCATGCTCTTTAGGGTTTAACCTACAATGAAGTTGATTAGGAATAGAAGTTCCAGGTATAAAGTCAATTTGATGTTGTAAATCTCTCAAAGGAGGTAAAGTATTTGGTAATTCATCAGGAAATAATTCACCAAAAGAAGATAGTAATGGTTGTACCTTGTCTCGAATCTCCACCATTGGCTTAGCAACTTCATGAGAACTCAGAGAATGAGGTTGTTTTAAAGAATGAACAATGGTAACAACTAAGGCAGTTGTCTTCTTATCTGTTGGTTCCTTGACTGAAGTAGAAGATTGTAGAGGCCACAAAACCTTAGTAAAACCTTCATTAACAAAAGTATTTGTATTCTCATAGCAGTTATGAACAGCATGAATGTCATATTGCCATGGTCTTCCCAAAAGTAAGTTTGCAGCACTCATGTTAATAACATCACATAGAGTATAATCCTCATATCCAGGAAAAGAAAACTTTATTAAACACTGATGAGTGATTTCCTGAGTTGAAGAACTATTTATCTAACCAACCGAGTAAGGATTTGGATGAGCAGTAACTGGTAAACCAAGTTTCTCAACTAACTTTGCAGACACATAATTTTCTGTACTCCCACTGTCAATAATCATGCTACAAAACCTCTTTTCAATAACACAATGGGACTTGAAGATACCATGTCTTTGTGTAGGACACGGCTCACTAATTAGTATTGGTCGAATAACACCAATAAAATCTTCCTCATAAGATTCATGTCCATGTAAATAATTAATTTCTTCATCCTCTAGTGTATCTTTTTCTTGTGTTTCCTCTTGAGTTTCATGAATATAAGCATGAAACTTGCGGCAGTCACTAGAAGTATGGCCAGTTTGGTTGCCCTTATTACACTTGTCTCCTCTAAATTTTGAATAAGGATTAGGAGGTTTAGGTAAATGAGGAAATTGTTGTTAATATTTACCTCTAGTAGTTGGAGTAATATCTCTTTGTTGTGTACTCTGAGGTGGCTTGGCAGATGAAATATGCATTACCGGAGCATTGTCTGAAGGAAGAGATGTTGTTTGTTGTTGTTGATAAGATTGACCAGAACTTCTGTCTTGTGGATCAACAACAATTGTTGATCCCCTTTCACGTTGGTTACCATAATATGAAATATATGGTTTTGCAGGTTTGTAGTAATGTTGATAATGAACTTGTCGTGGTGATGCTTGTCTGGAAGTGTTAAGTACACGCCTCTCTATCTTGATATCTTGCTGAATAGACTCAACCATCATATATACGGATTGAGTCATTCCTTGCTGAACAACTCTGTTTAATCCCTCTATAAAATGTGTAACTAAATGTTCTTCAGTTTCATTCAATTGATTACGTGCAACTAAAATGTAAAATTCAGCTACATATTCTTCAACAAGTCTAGCTCCTTATCGACAGTTTTGAAGTTTGATAAACATTTGTTTTTTATAATCTCATGGTAAAAACTTATCTCTTAATAAACCTCTCATTCTATACCAAGTACGTATAAGAGGTTTATGATACTTAATTCGATATTCACAGAGTGTTTCCCACCAAGATGCATCTCCACCTTTTAGTTTATATGCTACCAGTTTCACTTTAGAAGAGTCAGGGACGTCCATGAAGTTGAAAAAGGATTCTACTTCATAAAACCAATCCGGTAATTCTTCAATTTGTAATCCACCGTGAAAGTTAGGTATATCATCCTTTAATTTATATTCTGGTAGAATTCCATAAAGATTCATACTAGACTTTAATTTTCTATCGTCTATCCACTTTTGTGCTTGGATTTCCTCGTTTTTGTCTTCTTCATCACTGTTGAGATTCACAGTTACAGTTTTTTTGTGAATAAAATCTTTTAATAGCTCTTTGTGTTGAAGATGATGTGAAACATTCTCAGGAATAGAAGTATTCTGAACAAAATAACCATTAACTTTTCTTGCTTCATCATCTTCTTTTTCTTCAATTTTCTTTTCTCATTCTCCTTTATCATCATCTAACCTAGGCATCTCCGAGTCATCAAAACCAGCATGTTTCCATAATTTTTCTATAAACTCTCTTTGTATCTCTAACTTTTTTCGAAATTGTCTAATCTGCCAAGCTTCTTGTCAAAATTATTTGTAATAGTTTTGACACTTGTTTCAAGTTCTTTTCAAGCTTACTTATAAGTTCAGCAACATCTTCCTTAGTGAGTGAGATAGTTATGGTGACTAAACTTGTATCTTTTATATCAGATTGTAGCAAAATTATCTAAGAAATAACCTTAGTGAGTGACTTGTCAGCCATTGAACGGAAACTAAAAATAGAAGAGAAATTGTTTTAGGGTTTGAATTTGCGGAAGCTGTTTAAGGATCTGTTTTTAGATAGAAATCTAAAAACGTTGTATCTGATACCAACTAGTGTAGCATAGATAGGGTGAAAGCAAACTAGTTGTTGGGGATGAGAAGAGAGTTTAAGTTTCATCAGAAACTTAATAAAATCTTATTCAAGGATCAAGATTCTAGGGTAATAATTTGATAATAAGATTGATTGAAAGATGTCTCTCTAAACAAGAAGGCATAGCCTTTAAATAGGTTCACAGGAACCGACTAAACAGAAAAGAAAAGGAAACTAGGAAAGAAAAGACTTGCAAGGCAAGTAAACTAAATATACGCATGGGATCAACTGTTATAGTTGATATGTACTCAAGGGATCAACAAACATTGTTGATACAAAAACAATGAATCAACAAAAAGAGTTGACACAGAGAAAGATGTACTACATCAGTTTTAATTGTATATTATGGAATTAACTTGAAAATATGAAGCTCAGTATTATATGTCAACATTTACGGCCATATAACCAAGTCCCACGTTTAACCAGTAACTTGAAAATATGCATCAATGATTATACCGCAATAATCTCACAATTTCTTTTATCTTGGAGTGGACAAAAATGATAAAAATGCAGGCATTTGTTGATGCATGTGCGCACACCAAGTGGTTTACAGGATATGCATGGCTTTTATGTTGTTTTCACTTAGAAAGTGAAATATAAGTTTACAAACTACTGCATGCCCTTTAAACGTGTCACTGATTCGGTAATTAGTAACTCATCGAGTGATTTGACCAATATCTCGATCCCTATTCCCTAAGATACTTTGGGATACAACTAGATTTCTGAGTACTCAGAGCATTTGGTGTCAAACATGGTCGCCACACGACGCTGATAGTTTTGATGGCATTATATGCCATGATAAAAAGCTTATAACTGAAGGAATTTTTTTCATTATGAACTACTTATTCACTGAGAATACACCAAACACTAACAGATCTAAATTTGATGATTTGAATTTACCTTTTATTTGAGTGCAACATAAGATTACGCTAGAATGACCTTTTGAAGAAGAAGAAGTTAAAAAGATTATTTGGATCGAGTTAAAGTTCTAATAAATCTCCAAGCTCCAAGTTATTTGGATCGAGTGTTGTGTCTAATAAACCTCCGAGCCCTAATGAGTATATTATGGAGTCTTCCAAGTTGTTTTGAAAATTATTAAACCATAACAGATGGTTGTTATTAAGGAATTCTAGTTGACTAGTAGGCTTGATTGGAGAATGTGATGGGGCATCCATTGTACACAATTTATTGTTAATGGCGGTATCAGGTTACGTGGGGTGTATCAAGCCCCACACACACTTAATTCGGTACCCCTTTAGCATTCTTGATTATATTAATAAGATTAAAGATGTTTATAAAAATAATCTAGGTTTTAACTTACTGGTTGAAGATAGTTTTACGTACAAAAACTATCTTCAACATAAGGTTTTTAGTCTGTCCAGTGGGTGGGACCCAGTGTTACCTTGTCAAAAAGTGATTTAATGTTTCATCAGCTGGTGCGAGTGACCGCTGTATGTAACTGGTTCAGGCAGAGTTTAATAAATGATTTATTTCACTGGCATTATATACTAGCATTTACTTCCATGATCATGTCTCACATTTTACCAGTAACTTGAAAATATGCATTATGGAGTAGGGTGTTTGTTGTGAAATGGTTTTCACCATGGATGGGTTTCTAACCAGAAAATGACTAATGCACTAGTAAATGTAGTGTTTATTAGAAATTAGAATCAACTGATATTGATTAGGAAGGTAATAAGAACAAAAAGTAAAACAAGAGAAATGAAAGTTGAAAGTGAATTTTCTCAATGATGCATATTTTGATATCCGTTTTATTTTTGCTGATACACATTTTATCCATCTTGAATCTATATTATAAGGGACAATGGTGTTTTTCTATTTGGACGGAAATCTACAGTTTGGACACATAAAGAGCGTCTCAGATTGAGGCACCTATTTAAGTTATTCAGTTACATTTCTGGCATATAAAGAACGGTCCAGATTGAGCTACATATTTAAGATTTTCAATCTATATTTTAAGCATATAAAGAAGGGTCCAGATTAATTCACATATTAATTTTACCTAAGATAATGAATTTAAATTGATTAATTGCCCATTAATTTAATGTCATTTATTTGGGAGTTATTCCTCCCATTTAATGTTAAACAGTTTCCTTTTATTCTAAATTAAACGCCCATTAACTTTACTCTTAACTCAATCCCTTTTATAATCAAATTCCTTTGCCAAGGTTCATTTTGCACAACTCTATTCCCAAGGTATGATTCACTGTTGTTTTAGTTGATTTAGATAATTGTTGTTAATGTAAATGAATCATTTTCTTAGTATTGTTTAATATTGGCATAATAATACAATATCAGCCTAATTTTTGTGTCATTTATACATTTTAATTTCTCTTTAATTCTTTTCATTAATATTGAATTTTGTTATCTCGATTTTGTTTAGGAGATGGATTATTAGATTATCCATACATAGTCAACCATCTTGCTAATGCTGAAATTTGGGAAGCCTCAAAATAAGCAACACAGAACTGGATTATTGAAGCTCACCTATAATCTTTCATTTTCTGATATCAGGAGATTGTTTTTAAGCAATGAAGAAAATGGTTTAGGGAGCAATACAGTGATGCAATTTTTTTTTTGTGGGATGCGTCACTATACCTATATATGTCGGGACTAAACAAATTTTCATTCCAAACATTTTATCGTTGACGAAGATGAAGAAGTTTTGGTATTCCAGAAAGGTACAAGTCTAATTTTTGTTAGAAAATGTGGTTCATTTGCACATATGTGATTTCCATGACTAAAATGTCGAGTTTTCTAAATATTATCTTGGTTCAAGAGATGTTAGTGCATAGGAACACATTTAGATCTTGCATCTAAAGATATCATGACTAATACTTGATTCATCACTTGTCTTTTACTATATGGATATCATCTAATACTCGATCTTCTTTTATTTCATTTAAGATACCAACAAACCAAACTATGTATAAATATATTACACTTTGTATAAGTTGAATTTAAGAAATATTTTGATATTCAGTTGTAATGTCATGTTCATTTTGTGCTAGCAAGTTGTAGAATTATGGGTTTTTAGGTCTCTTATGTACTCTTAGGTCAAGGTATAATATCAGTTATCTACAAGTTTTCATACCATTGGTATTTAGACTGGGTCTCTTATTTACTTCTAGGCCTCAAACGCATATGCTGACAAAGAGAAACTCTCCTATACATGTACAGTTTATCGATTCATGTATTAGAGGGGGAAATTTATTTTATTTTGATCTATAATTTATTTAATGCGAGTCTTTCACTATTTAGTAAGACAACAAGATTGTATTATCAATTTGCAAGGAAAAGCATACTTCGCATATGATGTATGCAATTTCATCAGGCGCATCATTTTTCATCGCTAAGAAAGATTCAAGGACACTTCATATCACCAATATCCAAGGGAATGTTGTAGGATTTAATGTTTTACATTTTTTTTTTTTTTTTTTTTTTTTTTTTTTTTTGTATTTGTGACGCTGTAAGATGGGCGCTTTTCATGTGTTAGTTTAAACCATAAATGTATAGGTATCATTCTTTTTCAAGAGGCTTCACAGTACAGTGTAATGTCTCTCAAACCTAGAACACTCTAGGGAATGATGAATGTTAATTACCATATATATATATATTTATATTTATATTTATACAAATGACATGTTTAATGTCCGTAAAATGACTGGCCGTAAATTATATTAACCTAGCATTTAAACATTTTTACCATGGGTTTGAGTATTACTTATGTGTAACCATGCCAATTATACATTGATCCTAGCACAAAGTCAATATTCATTTTTAAAAACAGTCAATGGTTCCAAAAACTAATACATGTGTAACACTTTTTAGGCATATGAAAGAAGGGTTCCCAGCTCAGATTCAACTTTTCGAATTTCCAAAAAAAATTGCACTAATTTTTTTAGCACAAAATAACAATCTAATTAATGATATGACTACTCTGCATTTGTAGTTTGGAATACAATCGACAAGTTAATTTTATTCAAACAAGAAATTTCTATGAGTTCCCGCTTAGGAATTTAGGTTTTCAAGTTTGTTGGTATTGTTTGCAACAACTATTAACGGATAGTTATCTAAATAAGCATATATGAAACTAGGTGCAGATTCCAGTATACACACTTATATTGGATATTTATACCACCAAAAAAAATACTCTCTGGGGTATATATGTCTGTGTACATCCATATATGAACATCCTAATCACCATCTAACAAGAAACCGATCCCGTTGATGTTAATAATATCGATCAAAGCTTCGAATTCAGTTTAATAAGGATTACCATTCCCCGAGTTTCTCACGCTCATCTCATGGTAGTCTCGCAAGAGAAGAAATATACAACGAATACCAAAACAACTCAAAGCCCCGTGCCATTATGTCAAAACGGTGGTGGGGGGGTGCTGGGCTACTTAATTAGTGTAAACGGCTGAAACCCATTTGTGTAGGTCGGCTGTCAAATATGTTCGACAAAGGAGAGAACCCACGGTTTAATATTTGAAGCCTATTAAAATGATGCAGCAGCATGTATGAATAATGAATGTATCTTTGCTCTTTATAGTCACTCTGTCACTCCAAGTAACCAAGAGTTCCTTCACTGTGCTGTTATGACTCTGATTTGCCGGAGTTGAATACATAGTATCAGATCATATCTTTGGAAACATTACCAGCTGAAGAACAAAAACTATGAATGACAGGCAGCTCGTATTTTCAGCGAGGGATGGACCCATGCGTAGTTTTACTATGAATGACATGTCGCGTCAGCTAAGTAGAAAGGAAAAAATTTACTGCCATCCCATGACCTTGTCTCACATTTTACCAGTGACTTGAAAATATGCATTAATGATTTTACCGCAATGATGAAACCTACTGGTTGATGGAGTAATGGTTTTCGGCATGAATGGGTTTCTACCACAGAATGACTAATGCACTGGTAAATGCAGTGTTAATTTACTTAATTAAGAGGATAAAGGCATATCTAAGGACACACTCTTAACTAGGTTGGTTGGAATTGGCGGAGGCAGTCCTGCTAAACCGGATCTCAAGTCTTAATTTACCTAAATTTTCTGAAATTTTGAAACCCCAAGCCTATTTTTGCTATCTTGCACTCCGTAGAAATATTTTGCTTCCTCTTAGTAGAGTTTCTGGCTCCGCCCTTTGGATTGGATACTAGAAATTACAAAAAAATTAAAATAAATAAATAAGTCCTTATTGTATTTTGTTTTCCATTTACTACACTCCTAACTTGTTTGTAAACCCATTGTCTACAAAAGTTTGGTGACACAAGTATCTCACGCATTCATCTACCAACTTGATGACTGAACTTATCTAAACTCAAACGACAAAGATTTTTTGGATAAATATATAGAAAAATCCGTGCTAATCCTTTCGGGTTGTTGATGGTTAATTTTATGTGTTTATAAATTATTATTTTTTGTTTGTTTACTCACTCTGAGATGACTTTCTTTTGATGTTAATAAGTCAATTTCTCTCATCGGCAATATCATTTTTTATTACTGAGAGTGAGAATTTGTGATGGCCTGACGTGCGGGGGAGAATGCTAAACTTCTCATCGGGTTTCCTATGGCAACGAAACATTCTGGTTTTGGTTGGCTTGTTCTAAATGAGTCAATAATGCTATACTTATAGATTGATGCGGCAAATAGATGCACATATTTTTTCAAGCACCACCAACAAGTTGCTTCGAAAATGTTGTCAGCAAATTTAGGAAATCACTGTCTCAGTTTCTTATAGAGACATACAATTTGCTTAAATGCAAACGACTTATCCTGCTACATTTGTAAGATTTGCCACTTCCATTTGAGAATATGCTGGAAAACATCAACCAACACCCGGGTATTCGTTAAAAATTTAGCAGGAGGCACCAGTGTGAGTCAGCAATTTGATGCCGTAAATGGATGCACACAAATTTTGATAAAGCAACACCAATGAGCTAGAAAAATGTTGTCAGTAAATTCAAAATCAATTTCCATGCAAGAATTCCAGCCGCAATGGCTCAAGAATCCTCCGGTGGATGGATTTTAACTCTGGCAGTTCACTTCTCCAAACTAGATCATGATTGGAACATCTCAGTTGAGGCTATTTTAGTCCTGTACTGCCTTGTCTCACATATTACCAATAACTTGAAAATATGCATCAATGGTTTCACCTGAATAATCTCACACCAATATTAAGGTAAAAGGCATTCAAATTTTAATATAAATGGAATTTGCATTATGATATGCATAATTAGTAGGATAGTTTCGTTAAAATACCAGGTAGACAAAGTAAGCAATATTGCTAGAGATATCTAAGGCTGCAAGTCTGCTAGCTAAACTACATTACTGGAAATTAGAACTTACATTAAATTACTGAAGACAAGAGGCTTAAGGTCCTTCATGATCATCGACCGATCTCTGCATCTTGCATAGGACAGTCAGACGTCAGTAGTAACATCCACTGCAACAGGCTGATAACCTACTTTTTCGTGACCCTTGACCAAGCTCTGCACCTCCACACCGCCAGTACTAGGATAATTCACATACCCACAAAGATGATCATCTAGAACCTTCTTATCAACCATTTCATTATGGTGGCTTTTACAGGCAAAGTAAAAGACACTCTGAACTAAAAACCCCGTGAGATTAACAGCAATCAACATGAACAGAATCAGCAACCCCAACAAAAGCTTAACCATTATGCAATCTACAGGCAACTGCATCGCATACCCAAACCCCTTTCCTATAAACCATGTAGCCGCGAAGTAGAGTTTCACATGTTCCAACGCAATTTTAGTTCTCCCTTGTAAAAGTTCTTTACTCTTCTTCATTGCAGTCAATCCATACAGATTTGGCTCAAGAACAGAGATGACACTGGCTAAATGCCATAACGCCATAACATAGAAGTGAACAAGGAAACCAAGACATACGACAGCAATTGCAATAATATAATCCCACCACAGAGCTCCTTCTTCAAAATTACTTTTCAAGTAGGGAAGATGACCAAGTAGTAGGCCGCGACCTTGAGAAGCAAGGCGTAGAAGAAAGTGATCCGAAGATGTTCAAATACGCGAGGAATCGCAAAGAGAGTGGGAATAAAGGAAATCGACTTGGATGGATAAAGAGAAGCCACCGTGAATACAATGGCGGATGTAGAGAGAAGAGACGAGGAAAAGGGAAAGGATGTTGGAGAAGTCATGGATTGATTCGGGATACAGGGTAAGCATAAAGTCGGAGAATGAAATCTTACATAATAACTGAGCCAATGAAAGTGGGAGAATGAAGGTTATGGTGCTAATCAAAAAGAGTGGAGATGGTGATTTGGCTGGGATTTTCATTGCTTCTCCGATGATTTGATGTGCATTCAAGAATTTGAGATCTTTTGCTGCAGTGAAGAGCTCCATATTGCTGTTTGTTTAGTTTCAATGGTGAAAGAAAGAAAGCAAGCAAGCAGAGAAGACAACAATTTTTATCAGTATGTAAAGAATGGATCTGAATTGCAACTAAGGGAAGTTTCTGGGTTGGTGTTTCTTAATGGTAATGGTGACAGTTGAGCCTTGGAGAAATGAAATGTTTGAGAGTTTGGAAGGCAGCTGGAATTTACAGCGGAGGGAGGTAACCCATGTGTAGTTTTACTATGAATGGGCATGTCGCGTCAGCACAGAATAATATAGACTTCCTAAAATGGATTAAAAAAAAAAGTAAAACCAAAACATAGACGCATAGGTGACGACTTTAGCACGCGGAAATGCTTTATATCTCTGGATTAAATCTCGATATTTACAGCGACAGAGACAAAACAGGAGACCCATTCCCCCACATATCTCACAGGATCCCATTCCCCCACATATCTCACAGGATAAATAGCCTGATTTAATTTGGGCCCCCCAAAAAACTATTAGGGGCCACCAATTTTATTCCCACCCCAGAAAATATGGGTGTTTCCAAAATTGTGCTGAAAATACCATTTTATCCTTTTCTAATTACTAATCTAAAAATCCTATTAACCCTTAACCCTAGGCCCCCAATTTCATTTCATCTCTAAACAAAAATTAGTCTCTTCTTCTCCTTCCCTCCTTCTCTCTATTCACTCCATCTCCATTAATGACCCAGAGGAAGAAATCAAAAGAGGCGAAATCGGACCAAGGTATGGCTCCAATCAGAAGGTATGTGAATTAAAAACCCCTAATCTATCTTGGGTTTGCGTTTAATTTGATATGCTGATTGAAAATTTTGGTTTTTAACTGCAAAATTGCAGTTACAGATCTAGGGTCGTCATAGTCGAAGTCTTTATTGCCTAACGATTTTTCATCTGCATGTTGATATTAAGAAAAATCGTTAATGTTTATGCTGAGAGAGATAACGGCCCTAGTTTAGAGTCGTCGGTGTTTTAAGTAGCCCGGTGACGATTCTTGTTGACGACCTATTTTATTGCTAAACGACTCTATATTATACAAAACTACCTCTCTGTCCAAAGTAATGAAAGAGTTGTTAGTTTTAATATATAAAACATTAACGATTCCTTATGACGACCCATTTTTAGAACCTAACGACTCTGTATTAAAAATAACTTGTTTACTGTCCAAATAATCAGAAGGGTCGTTATCGAAAAGAAGTAGAGTCGACATTATGTATTTGAGAATCGTCATGGTCTAATTTGGAGTCGTCATTTGTGTTGAAGGGTCGTTTGTGATGATGATGATGATGATGATGATGGTCATGATGGTAATGGTGGTTCTGGTCAAGGTGATGGTGGTGGTGGTGGTAAGGAGGATTTTGAGATTGAGGAGGAGGAGGAGGAGGATGAACGTAATGATGATGAGAGGAGGATGATGGAAATGGTGGTGGTAGTGGTGATAAGGATGATGATGATGATGGTAATGATGCTGGTGATAAGGAGGATGAAGAGGATAATTCTACCATTCTTAAGCTTGTGGTGAGTATTTATTTTTGTAATTGTCATCGTCGTCTACATACAAATATAAGTTTGTTAATGTGAATTTGTATTTGAATGCAAATAGAGGGAACGAATGAATCTTTTTTCCAAGGCACTGTGTTGCTCGGCTGACAAAGGGGAAGTGTTCGATCCTGACAAACAACGTCGGTACGCTGATGACTTCAGACACGTTGAAAATCCCAATGCAAAGAAAATGTTTGCTGAGCTGGCTAAGGAAGGTAAGAGGACCAGGAAACTAGGAGAAGAACGTGCTGAACAGGGACAAGTTAGCCATCATGATGAACAAGGCAGTAGAGAAGATGGTGGTTCCCTAGGGGGTAGTGCAACTCAAGGTCCTTCTAATATAAGACGGAAAGTTAGCCGATCAGGGAGGTAAAAGGGGTTGAGGTGGCGGTCTTGAGTGAGGAGATGTTATTGTCGAAATGAACTTATGTTTTATGTTACTTTCGACTTGAACTTATGCTTCTTAACTTTTCTTAGATGAAACTATTTTTTGTATTAGATGCTAGGGGTTTGGTTTGGATGGTTTTTTGAAACTATTTTGCTTTTGTTGAAACTATTTTGCTTTCTTAAGAGTTTAGAATGTTGTTTAGAAGTTATTTGTTTAAATGTTGGCTAGAATGAATAAGGACTCTGAAGATGATAAGATTATATACTGTGGCAGCTTAAGGGTCGTCAACTATATATTTAGTAAAATAACGACTCTAAAGCTGATAAGTTGGAATATTCCATCACAGTCCTAGAGTCGTTAACCCTATATTTATAACGATGACGACTCTCAGCTATCTATGAAATGGTTGGTTAGTGTCGTTATTGTATATGATTACACGAATGACGACCCTAAGAGTTACATTTACAGAGAGTTTTATGTTTTAGAGTCGTCATGGTATGAACAAAACAGAGTAACAACGACGCTAAGTGACTTATCTAGCTAGAGTCGTCATTGTATATCACACAACCCTGACGATTTTTCATAACCTGGTAAAGTTGTAGGTTTGCGTTGTCATTGGTGGTTTTAATAAAATAACGACTCTACAGAGTCGTTTGGGTATAAACCCCCGACAATAACGACCCTTATGCTGAGTTGTTCTATAGTGTGGATGATTCGACCACTTGGAGCAACAAACAGACAAATCGAAGAGTATAAGATGTTTACCTAAAAAATTTGAGGTTCGGGTTCTTCATTTTGAGGGTTAGTTCCTTCATTTTGAGCAATTGGATCTTCATTTGCACCATTATTCAAGGTTTCCTCTACTAACATCTCTTCATCATATATCCAATCCATAGGAGAATATAAGATAATCTTACCATCAACACAATCATGTTTGTTATTTGAACCTTCACCAACATCATTTCCTCCACTTGAATCACTCATTTCTAAAAACCCAAAGTTTTCCCCCCAAAACTCCTCTTCTTCTTTACCACTTTTTTTTCCCCAAAATTTAATTCTTAAATCTGATTTTAACCTAACCAACTAATTAACTTAACTTAACTAATTATTAACACTAATCACTTAGGGGTAGTTTAGCCATTAAAAATTTTTGGATAAGGGGTAGCCAAATTTAGGTTTGGGTGACCTTTTTTGTCCTGTAGTGTGAGGGCCCTAATTGTTTTTTGGGGCCCCCAATTAAACTAGGAGAAATAGGAGGAGAAATCATTGTCAACATAGCGTCACAGCAAAACGAAAATCTGATTTAACTTTTGACCGACTAGTGTGAGTGAATGTGGATCTATAACCCTGGCTCAGTGTTACAAATGATTTTATTTATTTAATTTTGACTCGCTTTGCTCATGCTTGAGTGTTTTAATTGTAGATTACTGAATTGACTTGAAAATATAAAGCTCAGTATTATATGTTAACAATTACGCGGGCATAACCAAGTTTGGCGTTTTATGTGTAACTTGAAAATATGCATCAATGATTTTACCACAATAATCTCACATTTTCTTTTATCTTTGAATGTACAAAAATGATAAAATACGTTTTTTTTTATATAGAAAAAGAGGTTTCCCTCATGTTACATAAGATAGAGTTCTATGATCTCCATAGTTTAAGGTTCTGTGAACCATTACACATTGGTTCCAATTCTAAATATTTAAAAAAGTTAAGATTTCCCATAAGGCATAGCCTGTCCAAGCATGTTTAATTGAGAATTTGTTACAAAAAGCTGAAATATTAGCTACCCAAATTAAAGTTGATCTCTTAACTAGAACAAAAGAGTTAACTATGAAATTGATGTCGAATTTAGTGTTGTTGCAGAAATCCCCACTGATCTTGTATATTTGTTGTCTTTCCTTTGCATACTTTCCTATAAGCAACAAAAGAGTAGGTTCCGAATTACTTCTGAAGGTAATCATATGCCCACTCCACTCTGTGGCCCATTTGAAAGTTGCTTCAGCCCCTTATATCTTTAGTTACTCTGATGTTGTTGTTGTGGAATACAGACCCCTGGCTTCTCTGGTATTTCTTGTGAAATCACACGAAGACAGTCCAATTCCCGATTTAGCATCACAATTCATCATAGTTATAGCTATGTTGATTTGTATATCCATTTGTCTTTGTGTGTCCTCTGTCTTGGTCACTTTCATCTTTTCATCATTTAATGAGTTGTAATAGAGAGTTTGCATTATGCTGTGCCCATGATTATTCACTGTTAAGTAGCTGTTCACATATTTTACAATATCATTGGCTATCTTAAAACTATTTTGGCTTTCTTTTTCAAAAGTTATGTTGCATCTCGCTTTCCAAATATGCCAAATAGTGACACTACATAAAACTTGCCATTCTATACCATAATTTCCTTTGTTCGGGTTTTCAAAGAAATTATTCAACCAATCATGAAAAGTAGCATTACCATTACAAATAAATAGCATATCAAAGTTAAGGTGCATCCACCCTTTGACAACAAAATTACATTCCAGGAATAAGTGAGTTAAGGTATCTTGTCCATTGTTACATAACTTGCAGGTTGTGTGTATATTTGGAATTACAGCTGCAACTCGCATATTATTGGGCAGTATCGAGTGCGCTGCTTTCCAAATGAAAATCTTAACAGAAGGTGTAATGTTCATTCTCTAAATGATGTTTCAATCTTGGGTTGGATTTCCTATTGAGTTGATATGGTTGTAAAGCGATTTAACCGTGAATTTGCTTGTGGTATTAAGGTTCCAATGTGGGATGTCATCTCTGTCCACAATTGGAATTCTTATATTCCTGATTTTTTCAACTAAGTTGTTTTCAAAACACTTTTTTAACTTGGCAACATCCCACTCTTTAGAATGAGTTAGGAGATCGCTCACTTTAGCCAAATTTTCAGTTGTCAAGTTTGGTTTATGGTAAGGGGGTTTGGTGTCTGAGATCCAAAAATCCTCCCAAATATCTATGTTTGTGCCATTTCCTAGCTCCCAAAAGTTATTAGTTTTTATTTGTTGAATACCAGTCAACAATCCTTTCTAGATCCAACTATCCCTTCTATTAGGGATGGTGTTTACGTGGAGAATATCCTTGTTAGGATAATACTTTTCTTTAAAAATAATAGCACAAAGTGAGTCTGGTTGTTCTTTCAACTGCCATCCCATTTTAGCTATCATAGCTATGTTGAAATGTTTAATGTTTTTTATCCCCAACTCCCCTTCTTCGAGGGATTTAGAAATAATGTCCAAATTTGTAAGAAAAACTCCTTTATTACCTTGTTTATTTAGCCCTTTTTCATTTTTCCCCCACCAAAAGTTTCTTTGGATTTTGGTTAGGTTTTTGCAAACTTTTACCGGAATCTTAAAACACATTTGATAGACATATAACGATGAAGTTACATTCTTTATCATTACTGTTTTGCCGGCATTATTCAGATTAGTGCCATTCCAGCTTTGAACTCTATGTTTCATCTTTTCAACCAAAATTGCAAAACAAGTGATCTTAGATCTATTAGTGAATAAAGGAGGGCCTAAATATTTATCATTTAGAGGAATAACCTTTACTCCCAAGATCTGTTTCACCTTTTTTCTAATGCCTGTTTCAGTTTTCGGGCTAAAAAAACCCCTGATTTATTTAGGTTTATTAGTTGGCCCGAAGATAAACCAAAATCTTTAAACATCTTAACTAGATTATGACAAGTTTTCTCACTGACTTTACAGAAAAGTAAGCAGTCGTCAGCAAACAATAAGTAGCTAACCGAAGGTGCTTTGTGAACAATTCTGATACCTTTTATCAAACCAGTATTTTCAGCATGGATAATTGTATTGGAGAGAGCCTCCATACAGAACAAGAATAAGTAAGGGGAGATAGGGTCTCCCTGTCTCAATCCCCTGGTGGGTTTAAAAAACTTAGTGGGAGACCCGTTAATGAGGACTAATAAAGTAATAGTTGAGATGCATTGGTGTATCAGATTACACCACTTCTCATTGAAGCCAAATTTAGACATTATTTGAAGCAAGAAGGTCCATTCGACTCTATCGAATGCCTTCGACATTGTTAAAGCACTGCTCGGTCGAACTCGCAAGAGTTGCTATCTCAAGCTTGTTTGTCAATGTTAGTGATCAAAACTATAAGTCTTGATTTCTAGTCTACTTATAGTGATGTCTCGGACTGGGATAGATTGTGTAGTTGAGCATTAGACTTCACGGCGTTCATCAATTAAAGACGAAGAACTACTAAGGAGAGCTTGAGGAACTTCATCAACAAAAGGTATGTGGAGACTGAAACTCATCTATCACTTAGAAAGTCCATTTCTACTCTATCTCCTATATTGAGACAAAAGTCGTATTACGATAGTTTTCGATTATACACATTTGAGATTTCGAGCTGAGATTAACTCACTTACATATTTCTCGAAATATGTGTTGGTAAGCTTTTTCTTCAACCAAGTTCATCTTATATTCTTGACGAAAGTCAAAAGATGATCATGTGAAAATCGCCGAGTAACATCTTACATGGTTTGTGTGATACAATCATTTAATGTAGACTTGGAATGTTTCGTTATGATTATTTCAATAACTTGAAAATTGCTTTGATGCTAATAGTGTGTGAAAACGGCTATTGTCATCCTCTAAGAAAGTTTCAATGATTGAAATAGAGTTTATAACTATTGGATTATGAACATAGTTTGCATTCTTGCATGTATGTGATCCATGACCGGATACTATATATGCATACCCGTATGCGTACTTGTAGTTGTGAAATTCCGTGTACCAAGTACACATACCGGTACGCATACTTGCGTAAGGTATAGGTCCGGGAATTTCTGCTGGGTTTTGGAAGTGTACTAAGGTATGCGTACCCGTTCGCATACTGGCAAACCCAAACTTAGACCGGCTACTTAAATATGCGTACCCGTTTGCATACTTGAGTAACTAAAGTTCTAAAATCAGTTTGTTCATGAACTAATACATTTATATATTAAGGAATGCATTATTTGCAAACCGTGGCTATAATGTTCATGAATTAATTCGAGTGAATCAAACCTATTTTGCTTCAATTGTGTTCTTGTATACTTCAATGAGAATATAGAAATTGAACAACTCTTTAACTAGTTTCATTTGAGTCATTTAAACTAGTTATGGTTAAGAATAAGGTTGATATGAGAGTGTTCATATAGCTAACCTCGGTTAACTACTGTTGAGCCAACATGGTGTACACGTTTAGGTACGGTTACTTAAACCTAAATGAAGGTACATTTCATTTGTGTATAACAAGCTAAGTTTGATCTAACGGTTGAAATATATTAGCTTGAATCTAATCAAGTTTTCATCTAACGGTGAATATTGAATGCTTTGTTACCAAGGTAACTTAGATTGCAAACCCTGATTTAAAAACTATATAATGGAGAACTCTAGCAACTGGGAAACCTAATCCCCATACCTCCTGTGTGATACTAGTTATATAAGCTCGAGTCAATTCTCCTTTAACCTTAGGTTTTTCATGAAACCCTGTAGGTTAACGACTTAAAGACTTCATTGGGATTGTGAAGCCAGACCCAACTATTTTCTCTGTAGTTGTGTGTTATGATCTTTCCCTGTTCTATCGTATTGAGTACTATCTTCTCTAAGATTTGCTCGAGATTGATTCTCCGATAGGCAAGATAAAAAGTAGTCACAAACATCTTCGTCTCATCGTTTGTGATTCCATAATATCTTGTTTCGCTTCCATACGATTAAGATTATTGTTAGCTGGTTCATAATACTAGGCTGTTCGTTGGGAATATAAGTCTGGTTTATCAATTGGTTCCTGTGCACCTTGATTTATCAAAAGACGAAACAAAACTCGTAAGTATTTCTGTGGGAGACAAATTTATCTATTCCAATAGACTTTTCTGTGTGAGACAGATTTGTTTATCAAGTTTTCGAATTTGGGTCGTAGCAACTCTTAGTTGTGGGTGAGATCAGCTAAGGGAATCAAGTGCATAGTATCCTGCTGGGATCAGAGGCGTAAGGAGCACGACTGTACCTTGAATCAGTGTGAGATTAATAAGGGTTCAACTACATTCCAGTCCGAAGTTCTATTGTTAGTAGGCTAGTGTCTGTAGCGGCTTAATACAGTGTGATGTTCAAATCTGGACTAGGTCCCCGGGTTTTTCGCATTTGCGGTTTCCTCGTTAACAAAATTCTGGTGTTTGTGTTATTTCTTTTCCGCATTATATTTTGTTATATAATTGAAATATCACAGGTTGTGCGTTGTATCGATCAATTGGTAAATCCTACCTTTGGTTGTTGATTGAAATTGATTGATCCTTGAACATTGGTCTTTGGTACCGTTCAAGTTATTTCTCTTATATTGAATCGGGCTCGCAAATTCCTATTTGTTGATTGCGGATTGAATTAAGAGATAGAGATATAAAACTCTTTGATATACTTTTCTATAGATTGAGTCTTACTGTCTAGTTGATTCTCTTGAAAGTATATTGGAGTTTGTCTATTCAGATTTCCAAACGAAATATTGGGTGTGGTTGTTGTACCCCCGCTTTTTCGAACATATCAATTTTTAGACCGATAAATCCTTTTTTTGATTTGGATTTTTGCATCTTGTGTATAATTTTGTGTGATATAGTTATATTTTCAAAAATATGCCTTCCAGGAATGAAGGCAAATTGAAATGGTGAAATCATTTTTTCAAGAAGTTTTTTCATTCTCCCTGCCATTAGTTTAGAGATAATTTTATAAGTGGTATTAGCCAAGGATATAGGTCTAAACTCAGCCGGAGTGGTAGGATTTAGAGTTTTTGGGATTAAGGAGATGAAAGAGGCATTTATCTCCTTAGAGATGTTCCCAGAAATAAAGAAAGTTTGGATCATTTTGACTAGGTCAGGCCCAACGATGTCCCAATTTTGTTGGAAATTTTTTGGCGGGAAGCCATCCGGGCCTGGACTTTTGTCAGGATCCATCGAAAAAAGAACATTTTTTATTTCAGCCTCCAAGGGAGTGATACAAAACATATCATTATCACTCTGATTTATGCAAGTAGGAATAAGATTTATCATATTTTGATCTATGTCAGGTTTAACAGTTGTAGCTATTTGTTGAAAATGTTTTGTTATACAATCTGCGATATCAGTTCTGTTGTCTAGCCATTCATTGGTTTTGGACTTAAGAATTTCAATTCTGTTTCTACGAAATCTTTGCTTAGCCTTACTATGGAAATACTTTGTGTTTCTATCCCCTAGAGCTATGTTTTGATCCCTACTTTTGTCTTTCCAGAATTTTTCTTTTATGGCATACCACATAGATAATTCCTTTCTAAGTTTACATAAGTCAGTAGATTTGTTGGGGTATCCAATCCTTTGATTAGTTTTCTCTAATTCTGTCTTAATATTCTCAATATTGCTATGTATGTTACCAAAAATATGTTTATTCCAAAGCTTTAGAATGTGTTTAACAGAAGCAAGATTTCTGTTTATTTTATGTGCCGAGAACCCTGCACTCTGAGATTCCAATTTTCCTGAATCAGAGGTTTACAGTCCTCATGTTTCATCCACTCGCCAAAGTATCTGATGGGAGTAGCCCCCTTATTCCAATGGTTGTAAGTGTTTAATCTAATCGGAACATGATCGGAAGCCAGAGGTCCTAGATGTTTTATGCTTGAATTTGGGAATTTTTTGTTCCACTTAGAGTTTACTAATGATAAAATACGTTTATTGTACACATGTGCACGCCAAGTGGTTTTCAGGAGTGATGAAACCTATCAGTTAATAGAGTAGGGTGTTTGATGTTAAATGGTTTTCAGCAAGGATGGGTTTTTACTAGAAAATGACTAATGCACCGTTAAATGTAGTGTTAGCGCTAAATAAATCCGCACCAGCTAAAAGCAGTTTTAAGGAAGAATAAATTTCCTAAAAGATCTCATTCATTTTTGGGCAAGGTAGTCTAATCACAATGCAACCTCACTCACCCTAGTGGTATCTTTTTCATCATCTTAATTTACTTTAGTTTTACTTGTAAGAGGATAAAGGCATCAATACTTTGGCTGGTTGTTTTTTGTTGTGAATTTGGAATCTTTGGATGCTAGAAATGACCAAAAATCAAAACAGAAAGTCTAGATTGAATTCGCCCCTTCCACCGAAAATTACACATACAGACACAGGTGGCGGGTCCTATTTCTGCCCGCATAGATGCTAAGCACGTTGAATATTATCCATTCGATCCCCTCTCGGAAGAAATCAAAGTGGAATTTTTGGTGGGTCTAGACTGGTTGAAATCAAAAACAAAAGTCAGTGTTCAAAAAACACAAGTATCTCATTCTTATATCTCATCTGCCAACTAAGTAGTTGAATTCATTTAAATTTAAACGACCCAAGTTTTTGGTAGAAAGATCCAAATCAAGGATATGCATGGCTTTGAGAATGTAGACTCTAAAGAAGTGATGAGAAATTGGTGTACAATTTATTTTGATGTTCCCTAGTGTTCTTAGCTTGTTTTGTGCACTTTTTTCTATCTTTCTTTCTTGTACTTTGGCAAGGGTGACATAATTCTTTTATACCCTCTTTTTTGTTTATCAATCCACTTTTCTTTATCGATCAATAAAAAAAAAGTGAGAAATAAGTTTACAGATTACTGCATCTGCATGCCCTTTTAACGTGTCACCGAGTCAGTAATTAGTAACTCATTAAGTGATTTGACCAATATCGTGATTCCTATGGGACTTTGGGATACGACTAGATTTTTGAGTACTCAGATCATTTGGCGTCAAACATGGTCACGACAAGACGCTGATAGTTCAATTGATGGCATTATGTGCCATAATAAAAAGCTTATAAATGAGGGATTTTTTTTTTATCTGGACTTATTCATTGAGAATACACCAAACAGACCTTAAATTTGATGATTTGAGTTTGCCTTTCGTAAGTGTGCAACATAAGATTACGCTAGAACGACCTGTTGAAGAAGAGGAAATTAAAAAACTTATTTGGATCGACTAGTAAGTTTGATTGGAGAATGAACGAACCAATTTTTATTATTTGCCAAGTTTACCGATCAAAATTGAAGAAAAAAAAGAGAGAGAGAATGGATTGCACCAACATTATCTTGATTCTAATAGGGCATATATCGTGCACAATTTCATACCTATTATATTCAAGGCTGCCAATGGGTGTACCAAGCAACGGAAAAACTTGTTTTGTTCTATATAAAAACCTGTTTTGTTTTATCCTTTTTTTTATACACCCCCACCTAATACCCCTATCGGCAATCTTGATTATATGGATCTGATTGGCGGTGTTTATAAAATAATCTCCAAGCTTTTAGCTGACAGATTGAAGATAGTTTTACATACAAGAACTATATACATATAGGTGACCAAGTAATAGTGGATCCGGCTTGCAATCAAGTAATGACTTTAGCATAAGGTTCTTAGTTTGTCCAGTGGGTGAGACCCAACTCTGCCTTGTTAAAAACTGATTTAATTTTTCATCAGCTAGTACGAGTGACCGTGGGTATGTTAACTCTGGTTCAGGCAGGGTTCAATAGATAAATTTTTTCACTGGCATTATATACTAGCATTTCTTGCCATGATCTTGTCTCACATTTTACCAGTGACTTGAAAATATGCATTAATGATTTTACCGCAATAATATAATGATGATGACCCACTAGTTAATGGAGTAGGGCTGGGGCGAAGCCAAAATTTCTATATTGGGATTGCACAAATTTGTTTTGGGGTGTAAAAATATTTTTAGGGGTGCTATGAAACAAAATTATTTCTAAAGCACAAATCAGGTCTTGGAGCCAGTTGGACTGGGGTGCAAGTACACACCCTTGTACTGGGCTGGTTCCGCCCCAGGAGTAAGGTGTTTGTTGTCAAATGGTTTTCAGCAGGGATGGGTTTTTATCATAAAATGACTAATGCACTAGTAAATATAGTGTTTATTAGGATCAACAAATATTTATTAGGAAGGTAATAACAACAGAAAGTGAAACAAGAGAAAAGAAAATTGAAAGAGAATTTTATAGAGATGGATCAGTCGTTTCTCTCGTAAGGCATGGATCCATTGATTACGTAGGAGAGTGTATTTTATGATGGAATGTAACACGTTATCAACCCATTCCTATTATTATTCCTGGTCAAATTGGGGTATACTCGGATTAATTGGGGTATACAAAATTTAAACACATCCAAACTAGTGTGCTAAGGGGTGTCTAAAAGTGTTAAAAGACCAAATTGCTCATACTATTAATACAATAAAACAACCATGCCGACTAAAACATATTAAAAAAAAAATCAAAATCTTTCTTCAAAACTCTAACTATACATGATGAAATCAAAAAAAAAAAACGAAGAATGAAAACGAACAAAAAGTCGGCAGGGTATTTTTTTTGTCGACCTTGCCGATTAAAATATAGTCGGCAGGGTATAAGGTTGAATATCGTGATGACTTTTCCTCTCTGAAATTAGAAGTTACAGGGTCGTCACGGTATCCTTCCCCATACCTTGCCGACTACATTTTAGTCGGCAGGTTATGAGATTAATACCTTGCCTACTAATCATGCATTTCTAAACACCTTTCTCCGTGTGTCAAAAATCCTATAGTCGACAGAGTAGTTTTTTGTTGAGACATTGCCGACTTTTCATACTTTCAGAATTAAAAATGTTGATTCCTTCTATAATTTTGAGTATAAAATCACTCAGCAGCTTTGCAATCCTGTTTGGCTAATGTGGTTTCATTTCCGTTACAAAAAAAAATCTAAAAAAAAAAAAAATCCTCAAAAACCATAACACATAATCCATGAGTTCAATCCAAATAATACCTAATTTGAGAATTTTAATTCAACTAATTAACTAACCTAAACACATTATTTGTGTTAATTAATCAAGGATATATTAGCCATTTTGAAAATAAATGGCTAAGGGGTGTTGTGTTTTACTTCATAATGATCCGAGTTTTTTCTTATTAGGTATACCTCAATTAATCTGGGTATACCCCAATCTCGCCAGGTTATTATTCTCATTCCCTAAAGAATTGATAATATCAAAAACAACCCCGACCGATCCACCACTAAAGGAACGTTGTAGTACATGGGTTTTGCCGTTTGGAGGACTAGACCAAGTCTTTCCCATGTTCACTTGATGCACCTAAGTTAAGTCTCATGCAATACTGACTAGTCACTGGCTCCTATACTAGAAAAGAAAAAACACTCGAGAGGACGCAAAGAGAACTCTCAAGACTCGTATTGGTGAGTGACCCTCCAAGTAATGACTTTAGCATCTATATTATTATAATAATAATATGATTTCAGGTGATTTTCCTCTATCGTGGTTAAAAGTTGAATCAAGCTCTCTTCTTAGAGTTTCTGGCCCCACCAAAACATCTTTTGACCAATAGGAATCTTTGGTTTTTCCCCACCACCAATTTTCGGTATTTTCCACACCACTTCTCGAGTATATGGGTTTTTAGTTTTTTCTTTTATCGGAGGACCTTTGCGTATAAATGTTTTTCTAAACCCTAGTGTCTTTTTTCACAGCCTCTTCGCCTCCCCCTCTACGTTTTACTCTTTTTTTTTTTCACGATATAAGGTTGAATATCGTGACGACTTTTCATCTCTGAAATTAGCAGTTACAGGGTCGTCACGGTGTCCATCCCCATACCTTGCCGACTACATTTTAGTCGGCAGGTTATGAAATTAATACCTTGCCTACTAATCATGCATTTCTAAACACCTTTCTCTGTGTGTCAAAAATCATATAGTCGACAAAGTAGTTTTTTGTCGAGACCTTGCCGACTTTTCATACTTTCAGAATTGAAAATGTTGATTCCTTCTATAATTTTGAGTATAAAATCACTCAGCAGCTTTGCAATCCTGTTTGGCTAGTGTGGTTTCGTTTCCGTTACAAAAAAAAATCCTCAAAAACCATAACACATGATCCATGAGTTCAATCCAAATAATACCTAATTTGAGAATTTTAATTCAACTCATTAACTAACCTAAACACATTATTTGTGTTAATTAATCAAGAATATATTAGCCATTTTGAAAATAAATGGTTAAGGGGTGTTGTGTTTTACTTCATAATGATCCGAGTTTTGTCTTATTAGCCCAATCTCGCTAGGTTATTATTCCCATTCCCTAAAGAATTGATAATATCAAAAACAACCCCGACCGATCCACCACTAAAGGAACGTATTAGTACATGGGTTTTACCGTTTGGAGGACTAGACCAAGTCTTTCCCATGTTCACTTGATGCACCCAAGTTAAGTCTCATGCAATACTGACTAGTCACTGGATCCCAAACTAGAAAAGAAAAAACACTCGAGAGGACGCAAAGAGAACTCTCAAGACTCGTATTGGCGAGTGACCCTACAAGTAATGACTTTAGCATCTATATTATAATTATAATTATAATTATTATTATATGATTTCAGGTGATTTTCCTCTGCTGTGGTTAAAAGATTAATCAAGCTCTCTTCTTAGAGTTTCTGGCTCCACCAAAACATCTTTTGACCAATAGAAATCTTTGGTTTTTCCCCACCACCAATTTTCGTATTTTCCACACCACTTCTCGAGTACGTGGGTTTTGATTTTTTTTCTTTTATCGTAAGGCCTTTGCGTATAAATGTTTTTCTAAACCCTAATGTCTTTTTTCACCGCCTCTTTGCCTCTCCCTCTACGTTTTACTCTCTTTTTTTTTTTCTCCGTCTTTCTTCTTCGTTCTGCCTGTAATTTTCAATTGATTTCTTTTCTTTTTTTCCTTTAATTTTCAATTGATTTCTTTTCTTTTTTACCTTTATATTGCAGGGTGATAAGATAATGAGAACAGGGACGAAATTGGGTTGACGCAACTGGATTCAAAGAACAATCAGCTGGTGTATGAAATCGTTTCAAGCACTCAGGTCTGTAAACAATCACTCACTTTGGTTTTTTTTGTTATTTTTTTCATATGATCTTTGTGAAGCGAAATAAAGAGATCACTTTTCTTATATTTCTGATTTCTTTACTTTATTTGATATAAATCTTTAACATGTATCAATTAGGTTTTTTTTATTTGGAATTTTGTGTTTCAGAAGGTAACACTAGCAGCAGGGATCTTGATTCCATTTTTATTTTTTTTTGGAATTTATTGTTTCAGAAGGTAACACTAGCAGCAGGGATCTTGATTCCACTTCAAAAATGCTTTCACGAGTTTCTGCTCTATGTTTGTTTGCATGGAGTAAGATACATTTGTATATATGCAGCTATACGTGGCTAGAAACGTTGTGTAGACGAGTTTTACAATCGTGTTCTGATGATTTTAATGGCTTTATATTACATTAATTTACATGTTATTTCAATATTTTGAACATATCTAGAGTTCTAACCGTGCAAGTGAAGTCATGCGTTTTAATAAAAACATAAGCGCCCTAGAATTTGGGGCTTGCCTTTCATTTCAAGACTGTATTAATCCTGGATCTCTTTGTTATCATTGATTCAAAATTATTTTAGTTTTCTTTCCTTTTCCGATGGTGGCATAAAAGGTGTTGTTTCATCTTTCAGTAGCCAACAATAAGTCACTGAGATCAGATTTATCAATGATTTGCTGAATAAATGGGAACTCAGAAGTGGTTGGTCTGGTGTTTGAAGATCTCTCATGAGAAAACATTGTGATGTTTAAGTCACCAATGAGTACCCATGGCAAATTTGCTTGAGATCCAATGCTATTAATGTATTCCCATTGCTCCACTCTCTCATTATGGTATGTAGAACCATAAAGAAAGGTAGCTAGGAATTCCGGCTTACTGGGGTCATAAGAAATAATTGTATTGATCATTTTATCAGTAGAATGGACAATGTCAAGTGTGAAACCACTCTTCCACGTGAGGGAAATTCTACCAGAGAGACCCACAAAAGGACATATCCAATTGTTAGGATGGTTGAATCTCTTTAAGAATTTCCTCATTTTCGTAGAGTCATTCTTGGTTTCACTTAGGAAAATCGCATCTGGGTTTTGACTTCTAATTTGGTTCCATAGACTGTTTCTAGTATCAGGGTTACCGAATCCCTGACAATTCCACGAAAAAATTCTCATACTTGAGATAAAAGAGCATATCCAGAGTTTTTATGGAACCTTATATTTCTAGAGCAGGCAAATAACAACTCGTTAAGTAACTAAAGTTATAGCAAGACTCAAAACTGGAAGCAGTTACAAAACTAGACAAATAGAAAACACTAAAACAGTAATCGGGGGAACTGAGCAGATAGAAAAAGTGATCAAGGTACAAGACAGGTAAATAGGAACTTTGAATTAGATTGGAAGAGGAAAAACAATTATCATATACATAATTTCTAATTGGGAAATCTAATCTACTTTTATGCAAAATACAGCAGTAATTACTTAAAATGTAAAAAATGAAAATGAAATTAGGGTTTCGATAAAAAAACTGATTAAAAGTCGCAGCATTTCCATAGTGATTATGTGCAATTGTTCCACTATGTTCAGATGATGCGCTATCAAATGCCATTGAGCGATTATCATCTACTGAATTGAGTTGGTATTCAATCCTGTTTTCAGCGGGAAGGTCACCATAATCGATCGATTCTTCAACTCCATTGCAAGAACTTTGAAAGATTGGATTGTTATGGGTGTTTGAGGAATTAATGTTAAAAGGTAGTGGATTAATCTGAGTACCTTCATCTCTGGTTCTCTTGTTTTTCCTATTCTCAGCATTTTCTAATTCGAGTTCTAGGTTTCCTTCGTTATGAGGAAGGGATAACGCAGAGTTTGAAGAAGAGATGTTAGTTACACCCCTGGATGTATCCACCCCAACTTCCATTATATAGACATCCGAATTAGTTATATAGGAAGCCAGAATACGTTTTCCCTCTTCAGTCTGACTCCATGCAACATATTCAATTTCAGTCATAGCCTCTACTTTCTGTCCTTGTGCAAGTCTCTTGCAAATTGAGTCCACATGATCAACAACCCATTAATCTTTACAAGTCTTGTATGGCTGCATTTCAAAATGATAAATAAACCATTGCCTTTGACCAGTTGGAGTAATATACCATCCTCCTCTTCTAAGTGGTTCCTTGAGCTTTACTTCAACATAGACAGTGCTCGTGACACTTCCTCTTGGCTGTCTTCTTCTACCCTCAGGCTCAACTTTTTTTCCAACATCCTTGCATATTTAGGTGATTAATCTCTCATTGAGAATAATGTTTCCCAGGTTTCTCAACTTAACAGTCCAAATATGGTGATCAAACTTGTGATCTTTGATAGCAACATTGGGATCATTACTGGATTAGAGATAAAAGGTAACCCATAATATCCCAAGTTTTTGAGCGGATTCCATTATATGCTTCTTCCCTCTGGAATCTGAAATGGAAAAGGTTTGTTCCTTTTGTGATGATTTCATACCTTCTATAACTTCTCCAACGATCATTTATTTCTTTTTTAACCTCTTCATGGTCTAGAGGCTTGTTGAAGAGTATTTTTCCAAGCAGGATGAAAGTAAATCCATCAGTATTACTAGCAGAGTCTTGAGCAGTGGCTAGAATTCTTCTTATTGGTCTAAGAGGAGTAGAACTAATATTAGGCAATTGCATATTTGTGTTGTGGTTACCTAGTTTGTTGTTATTATGGGAAGACATAGTTTCACAGAGATTTTTGCAGGAGGAATGAGATTTCACAGTAGGGTTATAGGTTTTAGGGTTTAGTTTTAAAGCAGGATACCTAATCGGATTATGGAAATATATATGTTTATGAGGATAATTTTTTTCCATGTTTGTTGGAATGGGGGCATAATATTCGGACTTATAGTTTTGACTCCAAATTTGAATTTGAAATTAGGAGAAACTTTCCCTCTGAATGTACTATAATCACGGCATGCATGCAGAACCGATTTAAGCGAGTTGATTGTTTTGGAAGGAAGTTTGAGATTGATAGATCTTGCGATTAACATTGTGAAGAATTAGAAATTGAAGTTGTGATCTTTGTTGATGAAGTACTGAGTTCTGGAATACCAGGTTCAAAACAACCTTTTGGAATCGCTGACAAGATGATGATATCACAATAATACCACTGTTATTTTAAAAGGCAAACACTACTGTGACAAACAACAGCAATCTGAACTAGTTATAATCACTACTGATTACCTCCACTGGGAACATCACGAGAATCGACTATGGAAATCTGCAAAACAGATTAAAACAACATAATATTATAAGAAAAGATGATTAAAAACAACCCTATAGGAAGAACAGAAAACAAAAAAATTATTTTGGGTTCAAACTTCAAAAACCTTCAACAAGAGTATATGAAGTTACACCAAACTAGGATATTAGTAGACATATGAAAGTGAAAAGATCAATCAAAGGGAAAAAAAAGGTAGGTTATTTGTGTCTTTAATTTATGGGTTGGTTATTGGTACTTGGAACTCGCATTCGCATATCGCCCGGTAAGAATGCATACTTTTGGTTGATAGATGGGGCTAAAAATTGACATGTCAAAAACTTTGGAATATGAGATGAGTAGTCTTTTCAAAGCCAAAACCTAATAAATGAGGGTAATGCTCCACCGTAGTAACTGCGGTGGAGCCTTATTCTTTTTTAAAAGGAGCTGGTTAACCAAATTTCCACTTTTCAATCAGATACCATACCCAACATGTCAATCAACAACATCACTAACGTTTTAGCTATTAGAGTACGAATTTCGAAAGGTCAATTGAGCATATGTATGGATGTAATAGGCAAAGTAAAAAATCAAATCATACACCTCATAAAGGAGAGTAATGCTCCACCCTAGTAGCTGTGGTGGAGCATTATCCTTTTTAAAAAGGAGGTGGTTAACAAAAGCTAGAATAAGAGGTCGTCATAACCCCATACAAAATCCTAAAAAATCCATAGATATCATTACCTCGAAAAACAACGACTGCATAAGACACCCCTACCCCGTTCTTCTTTCAATCGGCCACCAAATTTCAACTTTTCAATCAAATACCATACCCAATATGTCAATCAACAACATCACTGTCGTTTTAGCTATTAGAGTACAAATTTCGAAAGGTCAATTGAGCATAAGTATGGATGTAACTGAAAAAGCGGGGGTACAATAACCACACCCAATATTTCTCTTAGCAATCTGTATGGACTAACTCCAATATACTTTCAAGAGAATCAACTAGACAGTCAGACTCAATCTTAATAAAAGTATATCAAAGAGTTATATCTCAATTTTTTGATTCAATCCGCAATCAAACAAATAGGAATTTGCGAGCCTGATTGAATACAAGAGAAATAAGTTGAACAGTACAAAAGACCAATATTACAGGATCAATCAATTTCAATCAACAACCAAAGGTTGTATTTACCAATTGATCGATTCAACGCACAACCTATGATATTTCAATTATATAACAAAATATAATGCGGAAAAGAAATAACACAGATACCAGAAGTTTTGTTAACGAGGAAACTGCAAATGCAGAAAAACTTCGAGATCTAGTCCAGATTTGAACACCACACTGTATTAAGCCGCTACAGACACTAGCCTACTACAAAGCTAACTTCGATCTGGACTGTAGTTGAACCCTAATCAATCTCACACTGATTCAAGGTACAGTTGAGCTCCTTACGTCTCAAATCCCAGTAGGATACTACGCACTTGATTCCCTTAGCTGATCTCACCCATAACTAAGAGTTGCTACGACCCAAAGTCGAAGAATTGATAAACAAATCTGTCTAACACAGAAAAGTCTATTGGAATAGATAAATCGGTCTCCCATAGAAATACCTACGAGTTTTGTTCCGTCTTTTTATAAATCAAGGTGAACATGGACCAATTGATAACCCGAACTTATATTCCCGAAGAACAGCCTATTATTATCAATCACCTCACAATAATCTTAATCGATTAACGAAACAAGATATTGTGGAATCACAAACGATGAGACGAAGGTGTTTGTGACTACTTTTCAATCTTGCCTATTGGAGATATAAATCTCAAGCCAATCTTACATTGTACTCAATCACGATAGAAAATAGCAAGATCAGATCACGCAACTACATAGAAAAGAGTTGGGTCTGGCTTCACAATCCCAATGAAGTCTTTAAGTCGTTAACCTACAGGGTTTCGTGAAAAACCTAAGGTTAAAGGAGAATCGACTCTAGCTTATAAAACTAGTATCACACAGGAGGTGTGGGGATTAGGTTTCCCAGTTGCTAGAGTTCTCCTTTTTATAGATTTCAAATAGGGTTTGCAATCTAAGTTACCTTGATAACAAAGCATTCAATATTCACCGTTAGATGAAAACCTGATTAGATTCAAGCTAATATCTTTCAACCGTTAGATCGAACTTAGCTTGTTATACACAAATGAAATGTACCTTCATTTAGGTTTGAGTAACCATACCTAAACGTGTACACTTAGTCGGTTCAACAATAGTTAACCAATGGTTAGCCATATGAGCACTTTCATATCAACCTTATTCATCTTTACCATAACTGGTTCAAATGACTCAAATGAACTAGTTAGAAAGTTGTTCAATTGCTTAGATCTAATAGAAGTATACAATACACAATCGAAGCAAAATCGATTTTGATTCACTCGAGTCAATTCATGAACATTATAGCTACGGTTTGCAAAGATTGCATTCCTTATTAAATAAATGTTTTAGTTCATGAACAAACCGATTTTAGAAAGTAACCTCCTTAAGTATGCAAACGGGTACGCAAACTTAAGTACCCGGATTGAGTTTGTTTTTTACTTCCAAACTCCAGCAGAAATTCACGGGCGTGAAACTTCTGCCAGTATGCGTACGGGTACGCATACTTACCCGCATTCCCAACAACCGCATGTACGCGTACGGGTACGCATACTTTAGGTTCCTGGTTTTTGGACTTTTACACAAATGTGAGAACACACTATTTTTATATCCAAATATGGTTACTTGATCTAAACTCTCATTTCAATCATTGAAACTTTCTTAGAGGATGTTAAAATAGTTGTTATCCACAAACTATTTTCATCAAAGCGATTTTCAAGTTATTGAAATAATATGACTTTCGTCACGAGTAAAGATGAACTTGGCTAAAGCGAAAGCTTACCAATACATATTTCGAGAAATAGATAAGTGAGATAAACTCGGCTCGAAATAGCAAATGTGTATAATTGAAGTCTATATAGCAATACGACTTTTGTCTCAAAATAGGAGATAGAATAGATCGACCTTTGAGTGATAGATAAGTTCAAGTCTCCACACATCTTTTGTTGATGAAGTTCCACAAGTTCCCTTGAGTAGTTCTTCGTCTTCATTCAATGAACGTCGTGGAGTCTAAAGCTCAACTACACTTACTGTCCTAATCCGATACTTAGCTATAAGTGGACTAGAAATCAAGACTTATAGGTTTGGTAACTAAAATTGACAAACAATCTTGAGATAGCAACGCTTGCGAGTTCGACCGAGCAATGCTATAAAAATCTCCCCCTTTGTCAATTTTAGTGACAAAACTATCAATATATATGGAATACAAAAATAAATAAACTTTGTAGCTTCTCTTCCAAATGTTTGATCTCCTTGGATCTTCAACATTACTCGAAATATTCCTCACTTCCAAGTACTCCAATGATTCCAAATGTGTTCAATTCCGCATCATTGTTGTTGAAGATCCGTAGCTATAACAATGAGAAAACAATAACTTTCAATCATTGTTATACAGTGTCATAGTATTAATACACAACATCAAAGTTCAATTGTATCACAACTTTGACAACAATACTATGGTGATATGTATTACTCCTCATTAGACAATACTTCATCTCACATGAAAACCACTCCCCTTACATAATGATCCGAAAACCATATGTATTTGTAGTGTGAACTACACATTAATTCTCCCCCTTTTTGTCAATAAAATTTGCAAAGGTACGAAAATTAGTGGGATCCTAATGAAATTTCCATAGAGATACTTCATGACCAAAAGAAAAGCACATATCAACTTTTTTAGATGCAATCATATAGCCGAAACTAAATGCATTCATCAGGGAGTTTATAAAGATACAAGATAACCCCTATAATATTCCACAGCCGCACCCCCTACAAAGATTTGGCAATTAACCACAAGTTCAATTAAGAACTCTCCACCATAAAATGTCATTCCCGAAAGAACAACAAGAGCGACCTTACTTTTACAAGAAAAGAAGGATTTCTTTGGACATTAACAAATCTTATGAAACATGAATTTTGTATCCAAAATACTCAATTAAATTAACCACAAGAGAACCCATGATTAATTTAATCGGAAATGCTCACATAAGAAAACTTACGGAGCCGTACAGTATTTACATAAATATATGGATCAGGGAAAGACCAATACTGCGGAATATTCAAAGATTCATTCTATTTTTCATCACTATTTGCATAGAGACATACAATAGACTTTAATCTTTGTAAACAAAAGTTCATCCTATCTTCCATCACTATTTGCATAATGACATAATAGGCTTAACTTTTGTTTGTCAAAAGTTCATTCAATCTTTTATAAATACTTGCATACTGACATATGAAAGACTTAAATTTTGACCACGTATGAGACAATCATAATTCAAGGACGCAATCACACATATCCCATAACAAGTTGCAATATATAAAACCATAAAGATTAATACTGCAAAATCATCTTCCAAATAAACTTTAGAATTTAAATAAATAAATCTAAAAACATTGCAAGATGAAAATCGTTAGAAATAGCCATGTGTACTCACAATAATTGCTATTCCAAACCCTAGTTATCCTTCTTAAAAACACAAGAATAAATTCTCATAAGAAGTTTCCTAGACGTTAAGACCTTTGAAAAATTATTTATCGTCCCCGAATTCCTTATCGTCAACAACCATTAGGACATAAGGTTCATGAAGAAATGAGTTGATATCAACAAACCTTCTTGACTGATGCCGAACCAGGGCCTTCTGAATTTCAAGATTCTTAAACACAAAGCCTTATTTGCTGCACTTCCTTTCTTAATTCCTTCAATTCTTCAAGAACACCAGCAAATTTCTGAAGATTTGAAGGGACATCCCTTGGTTTTCTCACATTCCTCCTTTTTCTTTTCAAGTTTGAGTGAACAGGAGGATTGTCTGTTTCCTTCATGATTGACGGCTTAACAATCATATTAAAATCTTTTCCATCAGAAGTTATGATGCTTGGAGTCTCCATAACAATATGGGTTTGTGAGAGGAATTTCTCAAAACAAGCTCTACAAGCAAACTTGTGATAATAGAGTTTCTTAGAGAAGGAAAAAAGAATGTAGGGTTACAGAACCTTTATATACTAAAAGGATTCACGTACGCACAACTCATACCCTAAAGAAGGCAGAATTGTCTACAATACCGCTCTTTTACTGATATAACAGAGAAAAATCTTTTCAAAATCAATTAGAAAAGATGGAAGAATTCCAAAACAATTCAAAAGCAAAAGAAAACACACATTTTTTTCTTTTAAAGCCTGTGAAGTGCAACCTCTTGTCTCTTTTGAACCAGGCACATGAGACAAGACACTTAACCAAAACAATTACGTTGTGCTGGGGTGAACAATGATCTGTCCACCATACTTTTCTTGAATGGAATTCCTAGTTCTCTGTTTCCCAGACTGTTCAGATCGAAACCTTTTTTCTAATGGTCTAGAAACATCTTTGGAAATTAACATCTTTGGAGAAAAGATAGGATTACATACCTCAGTCGATTTCTGAACAAGTTTCAGCTTGTTAGCTAATCGATTTTCTCTTCGTTGAAGTTTGTTGACATATCTTATCTTATGTTTGTACTTGAAACATTTTGATAACTCATGACCTTTGAGAGTACAATAAGCACATGTCAAACTGGAGGAAGGTTCATACATCACAGCTGTGCAGGCTGCTAGACACATGATGAAACCTGCAAAAACAGAAGAAGAATTTCCAGTGGGCAAAGAGAAATCCATATTATCCTCCAAGATGGTTGAAGTTTCTTCTGGAAGAATATCGAGATTGATGAACATATTGCTACAATTATCAAAATCAGCATTTTCACAGAAGAGTGCATCATTTGATTTTTCGTCTTCATTAGAATCATAATGATCAGACATTTCATCAAGAGTTGCAGCAAGACCTTTGTTTCCAGTGTACTTTCTACGATTTGGACACTCATTTTCAAAATGACCAAAACCTTTACACTTGAAGCAATGTGGCATATCCTCGTCATCAATATCGTCAGTATCCCTGTTTTTAGGAGGAACACGATTATGAGGTTTAACTGATGACTTAGGTTTGTCTCTAGTGAACCGTTTACCTCTCTTCAAAAGAATATCTCTAAACTGTCTTGTGATCAATGAGACTGACTTGTAAAGATATTCATCTGAAGAATCAGTCTCAGAAAGATCATCATTGGAGATGCCAACACTTTTACTTTCATCAAGTAATTTTGTGTTCTTTTGTGCTTTGAAAGCAATATCCTTTCCTGATTTGGATATATGCTCATGATTAAATATATTTAACTTCCCAACAAGAGTATTTCTTGAAAGCACATCAAGGTAATTTCCTTCAATGATGGCGTGTTTCTCAGAATCATATCTAGATGGCAGAGATCTGAGAATCTTCATCACAATGTCCTTTTCAGGAATAGTCTTACCCAATGCAAAAGATGCATTAACAATTTCAGACACTTTGTGATTAAACTCATCAAATGAATCTTCATCTGCCATACGAAGGTTTTCCCAATCAGAACATAGGTTTTGAAGCCTAGCTTCTTTTTCATAGGTATTCCCTTCAAATACGGTTTCTAAGATATCCTAAGCATCTTTACACCGAGTGCACGTGGTCACATGGTGCTGAAGATCTTGGGTAATGGCATGGATGATTGCATTCAATCCGTCAAAATTTTACTTTGCAACAAGAATCTCGGAAGCATCATAATCACCAATATCCTTTGGAACAGTTACAACGCCTATTGTAACAACCGAAGGATTATAGCCATTAACAACGTAAACCCATGATTGAAAATCACGCGCTTGAAGAAAGGCACGCATCGCAATTTTCCACCATAAGTAATTCGAGCCATCAAAGACTGGTGGTACGTTTATTGAGATAGCACTTATGTCCATAGAGACAGATCGCTACAAACACAGATTTATGAGGTCTTAAACGTGTTTGCCTACTCTGATACCAATTGAAAAAGCGGGGGTACAAAAACCACACCCAATATTTCTCTTAGCAATCTGTATGGACTAACTCCAATATACTTTCAAGAAAATCAACTAGACAGTTAGACTCAATCTTAATAAAAGTATATCAAAGAGTTATATCTCAATTTCTCGATTCAATCCGCAATCAAACAAATAGGAATTTGCGAGCCTGATTGAATACAAGAGAAATAACTTGAACGGTACCAAAGACCAATGTACAAGGATCAATCAATTTCAATCAACAACCAAAAGTTGTATTTACCAATTGATCGATTCAACGCACAACCTATGATATTTCAATTATATAACAAAATATAATGCGGAAAAGAAATAACACAGACACCAGAATTTTTGTTAACGAGGAAACCGTAAATGCAGAAAAACACCGGGACCTAGTCCAGATTTTAACACCACGCTGTATTAAGCCGCTACAGACACTAGCCTACTATAAAGCTAACTTCGGTCTGGACTGTAGTTGAACCCTAATCAATCTCACACTGATTCAAGGTACAGTTGCGCTCCTTATGTCTCTGATCCCAGTAGGATACTACGCACTTGATTCCCTTAGCTGATCTCACCCATAACTAAGAGTTGCAACGACCCAAAGTCGAAGACTTGATAAACAAATTTGTCTCACACATAAAAGTCTATTGGAATAGATAAATCTGTTTCTCACAGAAATACCTACGAGTTTTGTTTCGTCTTTTGATAAATAAAGGTGAATAGGAACCAATTGATAACCTGGACTTATATTCCCGAAGAACAGCCTATTATTATCAATCACCTCACAATAATCTTAATCCATTAATGAAACAAGATATTGTGGAATCACAAATGATGAGACGAAGGTGTTTGTGACTACTTTTCAATCTTTCCTATTAGAGATATAAATCTCAAGCACATCTTACGATTATACTCAATCACGATAGAAAAAGCAAGATCAGATCACGCAACTACAGAGAAAAGAATTGGGTCTTGCTTCACAATCCCAGTGAAGTCTTTAAGTCGTTAACCTACAGGGTTTCGTGAAAAACCTAAGGTTAAAGGAGAATCAACTCTAGCTTATATAACTAGTATCACACAGGATGTGTGGGGATTAGGTTTCCCAATTGCTAGAGTTCTCCTTTTTATTGATTTCAAATCAGGGTTTGCAATATAAGTTACCTTGGTAACAAAGCATTCAATATTCACCGTTAGATGAAAACCTGATTAGATTCAATCTAATATCTTTTAACAGTTAGATCTAACTTAGCTTGTTATAAACAAATGAAATGTACCTTCATTTAGGTTTGAGTAACCATACCTAAACGTGTACACTTAGTCGGTTCAATCAATAGTTAACCAATGGTTATCCATATGAGCACTTTCATATCAACCTTATTCATCTTTACCATAACTAGTTCAAATGACTCAAATGAACTAGTTAGAGAGTTGTTCAATTGCTTAGATCTCATAGAAGTATACAAGACACAATCGAAGCAAAATCGATTTTGATTCACTCGAATCAATTCATGAACATTATAGCCACGGTTTGCAAAGATTGATTCCTTATTAAATAAATGTTTCAGTTCATTAACAAACCGATTTTAGAAAGTAACCTCCTTAAGTATGCAAACGGGTACACTTACTTAAGTACCCGGATTGAGTTTGTTTTTTACTTCCAAACTCCAGCAGAAATTCACGGACGTGAAACTTCCACCAGTATGCGTACGGGTATGCATACTTACCCGCATTTCCAACAACCGCCAGTATGCGTACGGGTACGCATACTTTCAGTTCCCGGTTTTTGGACTTTTACACAAATGTGAGAACACAATATGTTTATATCCAAACATGGTTAATTGATATAAACTCTCATTTCAATCATTGAAACTTTCTTAGAGGATGTTAAAATAGTTGTTATCCACAAACTATTTTCATCAAAGCGATTTTCAAGTTATTGAAATAATATGACTTTCGTCACGAGTAAAGATGAACTTGGCTAAAGTGAAAGCTTACCAACACATATTTCGAGAAATAGATAAGCGAGATAAACTCGGCTCGAAATAGCAAATGTGTATAATTGAAGTCTATATGGCAATACGACTTTTGTCTCAAAATAGGAAATAAAATAGATAGACTTTTGAGTGATAGATAAGTTCAAGTCTCCATATACCTTTTGTTTATGAAGTTCCACAAGTACCCTTTAGTAGTTCTTCGTCTTCATTCGATGAACGCCGTGGAGTCTAAAGCTAAACTACACTTACTGTCCTAATCCGAGACTTAACTATAAGTAGACTAGAAATCAAGACTTATAGTTTTCGCAACTAAACTTGACAAACAAGCTTGAGATAGCAACGCTTGCAAGTTCGACCGAGCAATGCTCTAACAGTAACAGGTAAAGTAAAAAACCAAATCATACACCTCATAAAGGAGGGTAATGCTCCACCCTAATAGCTTTGGAGGAACATTATCCTTTGTTAAAAGGAGGTGGTTAACAAAAGCTAGAATAAAAGGTCGTCATCACCCCCTAAAAACTCCTAAAAAATCCATAGATATCATTACCTCGAAACACAACGACTTCAATAGACACCCCCACCCTGTTCTTCTTTCTATAAGCCATCAAATTTCCATTTTTCAATTAGATACCATACCCAAACATGTCAATCAACAACATCACTGTCGTTTTAGCTATTAGAGTACAAATTTCGAAAGGTCAATTGAGCATAACTATGGCTGTAACATGCAAAGTAAAAAATCAAAGCATGCACCTCATAAAGGAGGGTAATGCTCCACCCTAGTAGCTGTGGTGGAGCATTATCCTTTTTTAAAAGAAGGTGGCCAACAAAAGCTAGAATAAAAGGTCGTCATCACCCCCTACAAAATCCTAAAAAATCCATAGATATCATTACCTCGAAACACAACGACTGCAACAGACCCCCACCAATATCCTCTTTCAATCAACTACCAAATTTCTACTTTTCAAAAAGATACCATACCCAACATGTCAATCAACAACATCACTGTCGTTTTAGCTATTAGAGTACAAAATTCAAAAGGTCAATTGAGCATAAGTATGGCTGTAACAGGCAAAGTTAAAAATCAAATCATACACCTCATAAAGGAAGATAATGCTCTACCCTAGTATCTATGGTGGAGCATTATCCTTTTTTTTAGAAGGAGGTGGTTAACAAAAGCTAGAATAAAAGGTCTTCATCACTTCCTACAAAATCCTAATAAATCCATAGACCTCGAAACACAACGACTGCAATAGACACCCCCACCCTGTTCTTTTTTTTATAAGTCATCAAATTTCCATTTTTAAATAAGATACCATACCCAACATGTCAATCAACAACATCACTGTCGTTTTAGCTTTTAGAATACAAATTTCGAAAGATCAATTAAACATAACTATGGCTGTAACATGCAAAGTAAAAAAATCAAAGCATACACCTCATAAAGGAGGGTAATGCTCCACCCTAGTAGCTGTGATAGAGCATTATCCTTTTTTAAAAGGAGGTGGTCAACAAAAGCTAGAATAAAAGGTCGTCATCACCCCCTAAAAACTCCTAAAATATCCATAGATATCATTACCTAGAAAAACAACGACTGCAATAGACACCCCCGCCCTGTTCTTCTTTCTATCATCCATCTAATTTCCATTTTTCAATTAGATACCATACCCAAACATGTCAATCAACAACATGACTGTCGTTTTAGCTATTAGAGTACAAATTTCGAAAGGTCAATTGAGCATAACTATGGCTGTAACATGCAAAGTAAAAAATCAAAGCATACACCTCATAAAGGAGGGTAATGCTCCACCCTAGTAGCTGTGGTGGAGCATTAGCCTTTTTTAAAAGGAGGTGGTCAACAAAAGCTAGAATAAAAGGTCGTCATCACCCTCTAAAAAATCCTAAAAAATCTATAGATATCATTACCTCGAAACAAAACGACTGCAACAGACCCCCACCAATTTCCTCAACTACATCAAAACTGAATATCCCAGATGAAGAAATTGAAGTTGTAATTATGAAGAAAAATGTTATAATGGAGACAAAAAAAATTATTGCTCTTTAACTATGCTGGGAAAAATAGTGACAGATAGAACAGTATCTCAATGGGAATTCATCAATTAGATAAGAGCTGAGTGGAATCTAGCAAAGAGTAGGGCTGTCAATGGATAACCGAATATTCGATATCCGTCCGAGTCCGTTCGAATCGTTAAGATATTATCCGAAATTTCGGATAACGGATACGGATACCTTATAGGATATTCTTATTTTAACGAAACGGATACGGAAAAGGTATTATCCTATAGGATAATATCCGTTATCCGTTAAAGAATGCATATGCAATTTTATTTTATTTTTGAGTAATACATTTAGTTGTTAACTTGGTAGTATATGAAGACTTAGAAATAAAAATATTATGGAAGAAAAAAAAACACAACTAGTTTTGTTCGTTGTGAGAAAAGCGGAGGATTTTTCAATTCTGATAGAGAAGATTAAAGATTTGAGTTTTGTTTAAATATAATTTAATATAATAATTTTAAAGTCAATTTTTTTGCATTTGAACAAGGTATTTGGTTTTATTTAGTTGAATTTCCTTAGAGTTTCTTTGATTTATTTACAATTTATCATATGTACAGAAAGACTAGAAAAGAATTTAAATTATTTTTATTATAATGAATTACTATCGGATATTATCGGATATCCGGCATTGTTATCGAAACGGATACGAAAAATCTTTTTAAATATCCGTCGGATATTATCGGATATCCGGTAATCTTATTGGTAACGGATATGGTAGAGGCCATATCCGTTTCGATAGGTACCGTTGACATCCCTAGCAAAGAGTCCTCACATCTCTCCCTACCAAAAAAATGATATCAAAAATTTATTTATACTGAAATTCCATAATGAATCTGATTATCATGGGATGAAAGAGTTCAAACCGTGGTTTGTTAAGGGAGATCTGATAGTGGTACATCATATACCATTAATAGGTATTCCAACTGATAGAAGTATGGATTTCACGAAAGAACTTTTTTGGCTAAATACGATTGATGTACCAATCCAATATATGATGTGGTTATACCGGCAAGAACATATCAAAAGCATGATGCGCCATATGGGAACAATCTTTTGGTGAAAAATGTCATGGTACAGGTGTTGGTGGACCTCAAGAAAAAAATTGTAAGAAAAATGGTAGTTGTGGCGGAGGAATGAGACAAGACTACAATTGTGTTTGAATACAATGCTCTCGCGGCTAACCTGTGTACTAAATTCAATATCATTGATCATTCATAAGTACCTTGTGAAGGGAGGAGACAATGGATTAATCCAGAAGGTTATGTGGACAGAGGAACTATGGCTACAAGGGGGCAACAAGGAGGTGGAAGTAAGGAAATTCGAGTTCCAAGTGGAAGTAATGCTACAATGGGAATGAAAGGATCAGATACCCCAGGTACTAGCGGAAGTGTGAGGAGATTGGAAGGTGCAGAATCCCAAGATAAAAGCATTGCGATACCAATAGCTGATACTGTTATGCAAGACTCAGGGTATCAGATGGTAACAGAAAACTAGTTCTCAACTGAACAAAAGAAAGGAAAAAAACTTTCCTGAGACTAGCCATGCTGCTGATCTAAGAATTAGCAGGATAATGCAACAAAGAGAGTATCAGAGTTTGAGCACAGGAGTCACATATCAGCCTAGCAAAGGAAGAGACATAGTCGGTACTGAGCCTAACAAAGGCAATGAAATACAAAAAAAAATGCAGCAACTGTTGAGAACAACCACCAGGGAGAAATTAGCGGCATGGATCAACCTAGCAAAGGCTCGTTACTAAGAGGAGAAATGTTTAGCAAAGGTACTGCTCCAAATATTTTCCCTGACATGATGAATTTCAAGGCAATCAGCTACACCGACCTGCTAACTCAAGCACCATACACACCTTTGTTTTTCCAGTCAACACCACCCATTACCACAATGGCAGATGTAGCCCAACAACAATAACAAGAAATAAAAGGGAACACTAAAATGAAACCAGGAAACAAAACCAAGCGAAAGAAAAACACCATTCCGAGGTCAAGATCAAGCATCATAAAAGGGAGTGGTAGTGAAAATTTGAGAACCAAGAGGTAGATAAGTGAGAAGATAATGTGATTTTAAAGTTGTTGTAGTAAATGAGTTCAAACTCTCGGACTTGTAAAGATTCGAGTTTTTAAATTTAATAAAAATATATACAAAAATATTACAAAGGGTGCGAGAGTTACTGGGACTCAGGATTCCACCAAATTTCATTCATGTGATTCAAATAATAATTCCAATCAATTATAGCTCAAATATTAAAAAATATGGACTCTTATTCTTTGCCAAAAGTAGATTTTTTGAAAAGCAATGACTGTAAATCAATAGCATGATGTATCAAAATACATTGACCAAGCATACATCATCAAACAATATCACACCCATTCAAAAAGAATCATAAATCAATTAAATATCAATGCAAATAGTCATAAAAGAATTATTAGAATTACCACATGCGTGAAATAGGGCTTCCTCCGTCATCCCATTGTTGGGGTTTAGCTCTTCATGGTGAAAACATGCTCAAAAGATAGAAACATGGCTCAAAAGGTGTTTTTATTGAAGGAGAATAATAATACAGCGAATCTGCAACGCTTTTCTGGCGTTACAGAAATCACCGTTACAATGAAGTGTTGTTTATAAACGATAAATCGGTTCTGCTGTTGAAGAACTCGTCTACGACTGTTCCGTGTGGGTCGATGTTCTTCAGCTCCGCACCAGCAGAAAACAACAGCAGGAAGCTTTCTGTTCGTCTTGATTTCTCACTCCTCAGCCCTTCTCAGCCCCCCAAACTCTCGACACCCCTTCTATATGACCCAACCAATCTATTTGTATCAAAAAGACAGATTAAATCTCTCCAAAATCTCTTCCTTTCTCTTCACAGCAAAGTTGCGGCAATTTCTTGTTTTAGAATTTCTACGCGTTACTGAGCTTTCCTTTTGATTCTAAACTCTTCCTTAGATAGATACCAATCTTTGGGAAGGTTTATAGCACTTTAATCTCTCTAAAATTTCCTAAAACAGGTCACACATGTGACTTTCCATATTTTGCTGTTGAGATAAAAATCCGTCTATTGAGCCCAGTTTAATCGATTTCAACACCCATATTAGATTCCTAGACCCATAAGGAGACTATCCTATGAAAATCAGAGGTTTAGTCGACCTAAAACTCCTAAAAATCACTACCACCAAAACTGCCAGAAACATGTTTTTATTTTCCCGCCAAAAATAGAATTTTGAGAAGAAAGTGACCTCCCCCTATCCAGTCTCGGTCTGTGTTTAGTAGCTGCTTGGAAATGGGCTACCCCTTATCCAAAGTGAGAGTCCGAATAGCAAATGTCCTCTCAGGTGCCTTTAATAACTTTTCGAGCCAATTTTGCCGCAAAAGCTTATTTCTCCAAAAACACCTACAAAGAGATAAAATACCAAAATAAGTACAAAAATGGGTACTAACAATATACACAATAGAGATGAAAATAGACACATAAATGCGTCTATCAAATACCCCCAAACTTATTATTTGCTAGTCCCGAGCAAATCAAAACTACAAAATAAAATCCTAACTCACTGTCGCAGGCATCGTCGATTGCACTTAGCATGTGCAACAAGCCTTTAAACCCCTAGGTGGCCCTAGTGGCCGAGTTATAGTCTCGGGAGGGTTTACTAGAGATATACCCACAAAACCTTTACTCCAGACCCTAGCTATCTACGCAGAACCTTGGAATGCACTAAAGAACCTCCTTGGTTGGCATACTTATTGATTACGGGAGGAAGTACCCTGATGCGAAATTCCAATTGCTGTACACGAGTTTGCACTCAAGCATACTAAAATTCATATATAAGTGACAAAGATCTACTCAGATGGTCGCACTATGGACATCAATATCCGGAATCAAACAAATCACATGAATAGATTAAGAAGATGGATATAGAAATAGATGGTTGTGAATGGACTTCAACGCCAAGATGAACCTATGACCTAGTGGATTGAGATACTGGTCTTGACTAATATCAACACAACTGGCATATATAAGGGAACCAGTGGTCGACTTTATAATAAACCTTTATTTATTTTTATTTTTATTTTTTTTAACGACATGATTAGATCTTTTGGATCCAAGCACATGCTTCTTGTCAGCAGATTACAAGGTAATTCCCGTGGATCCTGCGTTACACGCTTGTTTAGGCGACGGAGACATGGAGAACACACACATATTGATATCCAAGTGTTAATATTTATTCCGATTGGTCTAATTGGTCTGGTCTTCTTTTTTTTTCTTTTTCTTTTCTTTTTTAGTAACTCAATCACTCTATTTCAACCCAGCAGACATCAACATAAAAATTTGCAAAAACAAAAACATAAGTAATAAGATGATTCCGAGATACGGTGAAACTATCATGTTATTTCTAACACCTGATCTCTGTGCTTTTATGAATAGACTCTTTAGATGTTTCCATCTAGTCAGATTGGTCCCTCAACTCCTAAAACCAAAATGCTTCCATCCACTTAGATTGGTTAGTGCCATCCTTAATAGGCATAAATTTTTAGGCTCTGGAGTTTATAATGCAACTAAAAAGTTTCTCCCATACCCCCAAACTTAAATCTAACATTGTCCTCAATGTTCTAAAGATAAAATTAAAAGCATGAACAAGGAGAAACTGTTACCATTTGAAGCAAAAGAGTTAGGGAAAGATATTACCGTATTGCATGAGCATGGGTTACCTCCCAAGAAAGGCTAAGTTTAAAGTCTTCAGCCAGACATTGGAAAAGATTAGTCACCTCGAATCGTATAACAATATTCGGAATAATTGTGGGTCTTCAAAACTAAATTGAGTTGACCAAAGGAAACTGCAATAAACCAAGAAAGTGAACAAGAATAGCATGCCCTTATCTAGTTTCCTGATTAAGATACCTATATCTAATTGTGGTTCAGGTTCAGGTTCTATGAAAGGGTCTAAATAAAATATTTTCATTGGATGCATTTCCTCATAAGTGAAATCCAAATTATTAGGTTCTAGAGTCTGTAGAAACTCAAATAAGAACTTAGAAGCACATAATAATAACCTAAATAATTGAGGATCCTCTAAGTCAATCAGGTTTGACTTACACAATTGACCACGATAAAAGTGATGGTCATTCTTAAGCAAATGTGTCGATTCTAATTTCCTAAAGTATTTAGGTTTAGTCTCACAACTTAATATTCGACACATTTGGAATATAAACGTTCCCACAGTTGGAAGAAAACTATTTGGTGGGAAAACAAAGTCAATCTGGGTATCATAGCCTGGGCAAACCACATCAACCATAGGATGGGTGTCTAACGACTGAACTTCCTTATGGACATCACTAGGTTCAGGAAAACGTGTATGAAGATAATCTATTAAAAAGGTTGAGGCACATATGTCAAGTCCCAAGTGAGGGACCTTTTTAAGAGTTAAAGCACATGGAGAATGATAATCACCCCCAAACTTAGAGTTTTCAGTGTCTCTAGTTAGACTAGTCACAATCTCCCTAATTTCTAGGTCATCAGATTCCTGAAAATAGGCAGTTGATTCTTCTAAGTCAAGTTCATCCTCACTCATCTCTACGAGTTCATTTTATTTGTCTAAGACTATTGTTTCTAAATCACTAGACAATAAAACAGTATTTTCAGAATAAACTCATTCCTCTAAACCATTATTGGCTTCGTAATCAAAAGGAAATACTACATCGTCTAAAACGGGGATATCTCTAGACAAATCCTCGTCCTTTTGAATAGGTGAATAATTATTAAAATTATTTGGATTCGAACTAGAAATAACAGTATCATTATATAGCTCAATTGGAGTAACATATTCCTGATCACTATGCCTACATATTTCAGATTCTTCATCAACACTATCCTTGTCATAATCATCATTGTAATAACATGAAAATGGTCGAACCTCATCTAAACTAGTGTTTCCAATGCTAACCTCGTCATCTTGATTATGCAAATAACTATCCTCATTTTCAAGGGTACTACTGGGAACACTGTATTGGAAATCAAGATTATTTCGAGAAAGTCTTTCGTTCATCTCAGCTATTTGCTTGAGGGATTCCTCTATAGAAAATTCACTCCATGGTGCAGTTCGTCTATTCATTTCCAACACAAACCTATTTGTCTGCTCAGTTAACTGCTTAAGAGACTCTTCTAAGGATATGGAAGGATCATAAATAGGAACAGAAGGATCATAATAAGGACTAGTTTTCAACAGTTTGATTGTATTGTCCAAAGACGAGGTACTAGCACTATAATAATCCTTATTTTCTTGCTCGTATGACTGGTGTGTGTGTGGATAGTAATTGGGCTCACCATGGTATGAACCATAACCTTCAAAAGGTTGGTGTTCCCAACCACTATTTACACTATGGTCGTAATATGAATAATGTCCATTTTGAAACTCAGTCGGATATTCATTGTATTGGCTATTATAAAACCAGATCGACATTCTAACTGCAAGGGAATTCTAAACAATCACAAACAAGGCTGACTCGACCAAATCAAACCTATATAATCTAGTAAACAACAAGCATGATGGCTCTCTTAGATTGTTTCTAGACCAGCTTCTATTCTTCCAAGAGGCAACTAGGTATCGTTTTAGCAAACCTCTCTAGATCGATCCGAATAAAGTGAGTCGAAGAGAAGTAGGGGAAGCTCAGAGGAGTTTTGATACCCCCACCTCTTTGGCAACGCTTCCCTGGGTTACAAGGCGGCTCTAATCGACTTACAGTAATCTTCCTGAACTTTGAGTTAGGCTAACAAGATACCCAATACTTCCCTCTGAATGACTTTCCTACAAGCTCGTTACCCTATCGGTCTCGTTCTAATCAGTATTTTAAGCTTGGGTTCGCGTAGGTTATGTGTTCCTAAGGCGGGCAAGAAGAGAACGGTGATGAAATCCGAACCCTTATCTTGTATGGCCTGGCCATGCCCTTTACTAGGAAATTAAAATCCGTATTCAAAGCCTCAACATATATGCACCTTAAGGAAGACAGTAAACCCGCTGACAGGGGATTCGCGAGTGTTTAAAAATTTACCTCCCGTACCAGACGGGCGAAGAACCGTTGAAGTCGACTCGGGCCACCAACTCCTATGTCAGTGTGCGAACCCGAGGGGCCGAGACAGTATCGTAACCGTCGTCCTTCCCTGCAAACAGTTTATATTTAATGGTACCCTTCCGTAGGGTTTAAAAATAATGTCCAAAAGTCCCAAAATGTCCAAAAAAATAAAAATATCCAAAAATAAAAATTTACAAAAATAAAATAAAACCCTATTTACAATTTCTAAAAATAAAAAGTAATAAAATCTAAAAAAAATTAAATAAAATAACTATATAAAAAAATCTTCTTCTTCACTCCTTTGGACTGCTCTTTTCTTTCCTTCTTTGGCGATGCTTTCCTCTTATAACACTTTTTTCTTTCCTTTTAGCTCTGCTCCAAATCTGAAAAAGAATCGAAAAATACCAAACGCGTAAAGAAGAACAAAAATAATAAAAACAAAAAATAAATAAAACCTAAAAACAAATATAAAACCAAGTCCGCGTCGGCGGCGCCAAAAATTAATGTGATTTTAAAGTTGTTGTAGTAAATGAGTTCAAACTCTCGGACTTGTGAAGATTCGAGTTTTTAAATTTAATAAAAATATATACAAAAATATTACAAATGGTGCGAGAGTTACTGGGACTCAGGATTCCACCAAATTTCATTCATGTGATTCAAATAATAATTCCAATCAATTATAGCTCAAATATTAAAAAATATGGACTCTTATTCTTTGCCAAAAGTAGATTTTTTGAAAAGCAATGACTGTAAATCAAAAGCATGATGTATCAAAAATACATTGACCAAGCATACATCATCAAACAATATCACACCCATTCAATAAAAATCATAAATCAATTAAAAATCAATGCAAATAGTCATAAAAGAATTATTAGAATTACCACATGCGTGAAATAGGGCTTCCTCCGTCATCCCATTGTTGGGGTTTGGCTCTTCATGGTGAAAACATGCTCAAAATATAGAAACATGGCTCAAAAGGTGTTTTTATTGAAGGAGAATAATAATACAACGAATCTGCAACGCTTTTCTTGCGTTACAGAAATCACCGTTACAATGAAGTGCTGTTTATAAACGATAAATCGGTTCTGCTGTTGAAGAATGACACTCGTCTGTGACTGTTCATTATGGGTCGATGTTCTTCGTGTTCTTCAACTCCGCACCAGCAGAAAACAGCAGCAGGAAGCTTTCTGTTCGTCTTGATTTCTCACTCCTTAGCCCTTCTCAGCCCCCCAAACTCTCGACACCCCTTCTATATGACCCAACCAATCTATTTATATCAAAAAGACCGATTAAATCTCTCCAAAATCTCTTCCTTTCTCTTCACGGCAAAGTTGCGGCAATTTCTTGTTTTAGAATTTCTACGCGTTTCTGAGCTTTCCTTTTGATTCTAAACTCTTCCTTAGATAGATACCAATCTTTGCGAAGGTTTATAGCACTTTAATCTCTCTAAAATTTCCTAAAACAGGTCACACACGTGACTTTCCATATTTTGTTGTTGAGATAAAAATCCGTCGATTGAGCCCAGTTTAATCGATTTCAACACCCATATTAGATTCCTAGACCCATAAGGAGTCTATCCTATGAAAATCAGAGGTTTAGTCGACCTCAAACTCCTCCAACTCACTACCACCAAAACTGCTAGAAACATGTTTTTATTTTCCCGCCAAAAACAGAATTTTGAGAAGAAAGTGACCTCCCCCTATCCAGTCCCGGTCTGTGTTTAGTAGCTGCTTGGAAATGGGTTACCCCATCCAAAGTGAGAGTTCGAATAGCAAATGTCCTCCCAGGTGCCTTTAATAACTTTTCGAGCCAATTTCGCCGCAAAAGCTTATTTCTCCAAAAACACCTACAAAGAGATAAAATACCAAAATAAGTACAAAAATGGGTACTAACAATATACACAATAGAGATGAAAATAGACACATAAATGCGTCTATCAGAAGACTACAAAGGAACAAGAAGATATGCACAATAGGCCAAACTGGAAAAACATCAATACTATAGGGAACCAAACTCCTCTCTTTAATGAGGACCTCAATTTCAACATTGGAACCAAAAAAACCAAAAACATAAATCCAATGAACCAATCTTTTGATCTTAATTTTGAATTTGTTAACAACTCTCCCTTTCCAAGAGGCAACAGAGTGATTCGTCATGCTACTAGCAGCGGGGAAAACACGGAAGGCGATGATGGACACATGGATAGAACTAGCAAAAACACCACAAACTTTGGGCTCCAGGTATTTGTCTTTTCGATACCAAAAACTCCAAGTATGTGTTATGTTAATGTTACCCTTTTCTATCAAAGCATGAATAATAATGTCAATAAAGATAGTATCCTGATTAGAAATGCACTATTACATTGCTTTAAATTTCATCTATACAACAACCATTACATGGATCATATGGGAAATCTGAAAATTATTGCTTGGAACTGTCAAGGAATAAGGAATCCTTTAACCCAAAATTATCTTTCTGAATTGATTAAAGTAAATGACCCTGATATCTTGTTCATTTCTGAAACAAAGAATGAGAGAAATTTTGTTAGCCCAATCATCAAAAATCTAGGATATAGAAATTTGTTTCTAGTGGATCCTAAAGGTGCATCAGGTGGTTTGGTTGTTGTATGGAAGTTAGGAATCAAACTCAGGGTGGGATGTTATTTCAAAAATGTTATTAACTTCCATGTTACGCACACAACAACAATTAAGGAAAGTATGATTTCATGTGTGTATGGTCCATCTGTGGAGCCAAAATATGTTTTCTTGAGTTACATGGCACAAAATGGAGGTTGTCTCAATAGTGACTGGTTGGTAATTGCAGACCTGAATCTGACTCTAAGTGCAAATGTGAAGAAAGGTACTGGAACCTTTAAAGGAGCGGAAGCTGAAAGAATCAAGTTATTGCTGGATGAGTCAAACCTTAAGGATTTTGGATTCGTGGGATATCCTTGCACATGGACCAACAAAACAAAAGATGAAGATCTCACCGAAGTCAGGTTGGATAAGGTATTAGCCAATCAGCAATGGAAAAGTGTGAATAGGCTAGCAATCTTAATTCATTTAATGTCAGTTGACTCAGATCATTTACCCATCATGCTCAACACCCAAAAACCAACAAATACTGGAAACATACTTTTAAAGTTTTGGGAACTCGGTTAAAAAAGCCAGAATGCAAGGAGATCATCAACAACAACTGGAATTGTCAGGTGAATGGAAGCAATCAATACAAACTGGTCAAGCGACTTAGAAACACCAAGGAAAAGATTATTATGGAATAAAAAAAAAATTGGAAACATCAAAACCAACTTGTCAAAAGCAAAAAACCTTCTCATGAATGCTACCAATAACACACAACTCATAAACAGAAGTGAAACAATAAGAAAGCTAGAAGGAGAGGTAGAACACTGGTTTAAGGTGGAATAAAATTTCTGGAAAAATAAGAGTGGAGAACGGGACATACAACTAGGAGATAAAAGTACGGCTTACTTTCATAGAAAAACTGTAAATAGGTATAAAAGAAATATAATTGAAACTATAAAGGATAGTAATGGGAATTGGGTAGAGGGGAGTGAAGGAGTGTCGGTTGTGATGACTAGCCATTTCAAAATGGTTGTTTCTACTTCTAACCCTGTCACTGACCCTAGTTACTTGGATTGCGTAAAACAACAAATCACTGAGGAGGACAATGTTCGACTTACTAGGATCCCAGACATGGAAGAGGTCAAAAAGACTGTTTTTTGTATGGAGCCGGACAAGTCACCTGGACCTGATAGCTTTACTCCTAGGTTTTTTCAAATGAACTTGGAGGTGGTGGGAACTGATATGTATAGCATAGTGAAAATATTCTTCACCACGGGGTACATTCTCAAAGAGATAAATGCTACTTTCACATCTCTGATCCCTAAGATTGAATTCCCACATACGGCTAGAGATTATAGACCGGTAAGTCTAAGTAATACCATTTACAAAGTCATGTCTAAGATACTAGCTAATAGGATAAAATGTTTTTTGTCTCACATAATCTCTCCCTACCAAGCAGCTTTTATTCAACGTAGATAGATATCAAACAATATTTTCATAGCTCATGAGCTTATTCATATAACGAGATAAACGTGGGAATGATTTCTTGATGGAGATCAAAATCGACATGTCAAAAGCTTTTGACAGGGTCAAATGGAGTTTTTTAAACAAAATTATGAGAAAACTTGGTTTTAGCAATACTTGGTGTAATCTTGTGCATCAATGTATTAGTACTGTCTCTCCAACTGTTTTGTTAAATGGTATGCCTTGTGAGAAATTTTCCGCAACTAGAGGGCTAAGACAGGGGTATCCTCTATCCCCCTATCTCTTTATTTTGTGCATGGAAGTTCTCTCGAGAGACATTTCTAATGCAGAAGACAACAACCTTTTACATGGGATAAAGGTGGGGTGCAATGCCCCCCAATATCCCATATGTTATTTTCCGATGACCTGTTAGTGTTTAGCAATGCTAATTCTATTAAGGCTGTAAACATTTTGAATGTCTGAAATGAATTTAGTAAAGCCTTCGGACAACTTATAAATTTGGAAAAATCGGGCATTTTCTTTAGCCCAAACACCCATCAGAATACAACAGATAACGTCACTAGCATCCTAGGGGTAAATAGGATCTCTCTCAATGATAAGTATCTAGGGTCTCCATTGTTTACTCATGTCTCTAAAGTTAAATATTTTCAAAAAATTATTGAGAGGGTGGAAGCTAAGTTAAAAGATTGGAAATGCAAAACAGTTTCTATTGCTGGTAAATACATGTTTCTTCTAACACCGTGGCTTTATATCAAATGAATTGTTTTAGAGTTCCATTTGCTATAATTAACAAGATAGATCAGATGCAGAGAGTTTTTTTTTTTGGGAAAAGATGAAAATGGGGGGGAAAAAAAGTGTTTATTTCAAGGCGTGGATCGCTGGTGCGTGCAAGCCCAAGAGTATGAGAGGAATGGGTTTTGTGAATAATCATTTGTTTATGCTATGCTTGCAAAGGTGAACTGGAGGTTTCTCAAGGAGCCTGATTCACTATGGGCACAAATTTATAAGCATAAGTATTACCCAGAAAAAATATCCTAGATAGGTCAAATGTTTGTTCACCAAAAGCCTCATGGATCTGGAAGAACCTCAACAGAGAAGTGGAAAGGATATCTGAAAATGTGGAATTGGTAGTTGGCAATAGAGCTACAATTAGAGTATGGGTGGAAAATTGGTGCCCAGGTCAAGAGGAGCGTTAATGGAACCAAGTACTCAAACTCCAAGAATAACTCATTTGTATGAGTTAATGAATCGCAATGTTGAGAAGTGGACCTGGAACATCAATAAGCTCCAGCAATACCTAGAGACAGAATTGTGAGTATTGTCATGAAGATTGAAAAAAAGAAAAGAATATGTAAAATGAAGTAGTATGGAAGCTGGAAAAAAACGGGAAGTTACACAACAAAATCTCTATATGGGAAGATGGTTAGGAAAGGTAACACAGAAAACAAGGTACAAAGAAAGTTTTGGAAAGGGATATGGGATATGAATATACCTCCTTATTAAGATAAAGACTTTTATCTGGAAGTGTGCTCCCTCCATTTTACCTCTAAATGAGAGTATAGGAAGGTTTCTAAGTCACATAAACAAGACATGCCCCATGTGTGGGAAGTAGGAAGAAACTCAAACTCATCTCTTTATAAAATGTGATTTTGCCACTTCTATTTTTAATGTCTTAGGTCTGAATGCTAGCATGTGGATAAATGATTATGATAACTTTCATTATTGGTTAGCAAACTGGTTCGATAACATACCTATAAAACAGGTGGGAAAATTTCGATGGTCTTAAATATTGGCTTGTGTGCTAAGGGAGATTTGGAAAGAAAGAGGCGACTTAGTGTTTAGGAAAATAAAACTGAATTTTATTAGGATAGGGAGCAACATAACTAGCATGATAAGTAGAATTAGGAAGTCGATAAGAATAAGGATCAGGAGGAGGATCTTCTAATATAGTAAGAGTATCAAAACCTAGTATAATAGAATGGGATACAATAAAGGTTTCTCTGTCTTTTATTTTAAGTATGAATAACCTTAATGGTAGTCTGGCACTAATGGTATCATACAATGCAGGAGGGTATCTTGGAGCAAGGTGCAACTACATCTCAGGAGTATCAGGTGAATATGTAGAGGAGAAGACAGCTTCTACGACGATCCACTAGTTACATCAACTCAACCATCCTGAAGTTTAGTTGGAGAGTGACAATGAGAAAGTCATGAAAGCTATCAGAAACAAGCTGATTACAGCGAAAAAAATATCACAAAGTTTGCATGCAGGAAACAGTACTAACAATCTATGTATTAAAGGAGTAAACTCTATAAGTATAATCCCTGTTTTGGAAAACTCTATTAAGGAAACAAGTCTGTAGCTTCTGGGATGAAAGTACAGTTTCTCCTCTTTTGAACAGTATATGTCATATGACTGATTCTAGATTTCCATGCCTATAACTCTTTTATTTAAAAGAAAAAAAAAAGTAGGAAATATCATATGGTCCTAGAAATAATATATTAGAGAGAGTTTGGTCCAGTTGACTGAGTCAACTGTCTGTTTGGTCCATTTTCAAAATATATTTTACAATTTGGTCCTGCAAATTATGGTTTGGTCCTAGGGTGACGTCATGGATAATGTAATTGTCATCTTGTAGTGGCAGAAATACCCTTTTGGGACCATTACATCATCCATGACGTCACCCTATGACATATATACTCAATTATCAAGAGAGAAGATATTATTTTCAGATTTAATTTCTCTCACCTCCATATTTTCAGATCTAGTTTTTTTCTCTCTATTTTTTTCTTCTTCTAGGGTTTTGATTTTGCAGAGATGATAAATACGATTTGCAGAGAAGATTTGTGTGAGTTCATTATCTTCATCTTCCTGCTGCTGTAACAATGACGATTCGAAGGTGAAAATCTAAATCCCTTTTTTTGGATTTGTTTTGATTTGTTTTTTATTTCTTCCTGCTACTGTAACAATGGCGTCTCCACGAGCAACTCATGTTGTTGCTCGTGTTGAAGATGAAGATGAAGATGATGAACTTTGTTATTGTTTATGATGAAGATAAACTCTGTTGTTGTTTAAGATGAAGATGATGAACTCATGTTGCTGCTGCTCGCATTGAAGATGAAGATGACGAAGAATTCCTTTTCTGCTGCTGTTTGAAGATGATGACGACGATGAAGTTCATCGAACATAATGAACTCAAATCTACTGCTGTTGAAGAATGATGAAGACGACGAGTTCATTCTGTTGATGAGATGAACTCGTGATGAAGATGAACTCGTGTTTTGATGAAGATGAACTTTGATTTTTATGGATTTTTTTTTGTGTGTTCATGTAAAGAATGAACTCTGTTTTTAGATCTTGAATTATTAGGTGTTCATGTAAAGAATGAACTCGTGTTGAAGATGAACTCTTTTTTTTTTTTTGTGTTCATGTAAAGAATGAACTCTGTTTTTTTTTTTTGTGTGTTCATGTAAAGAATGAACTCATTTCTAGGTTTGAATTAGTTAGCTTTTGATAGGTGTTCATTTTGTCGAATGAACTCTGTTTTCTTATAGGTTCTATCAGGTGTTCATTTGAAGAATGAACTCTGTTTCCATATAGGTTTTATCAGGTGTTCATTTGAAAGAATGAACTCTGATTTTTTGTCATAATAATGAAGTTTTGTGTTGTGTTTCATTTTACAAAATGAACTATGTTTTCATATGTGATTTAGTTTGGTTTTATTAGGTGTTCATTTGAAGAAATGAACTCCGGAATTTATCAGACAGAATGAACTGCTACAAAAAATAAATAGGAATTAACACGGAACGGTATTTTGGTTCATTTAATATTTTTAAATAATTATGGACCAAATGGAAAAAAGTGATTTCTAAAAGGACCAAACTGATGTGGCCCAGACATAAATGGACCAAACGATATTTCCCCCAAAAAAAAATGACGATGATGTGTTTGGATCCATGGAGTGGAGGGGTAAATTAGGGTTTTATGGATGATTTGGGGATAATTCGAGAGTTAGGTGTCGGGAAGAATTCCTTATTCACTACACTGGGTCTGGGCTAGGTCATTGTGGGGTTTCCCGTAGGCAAAATAAAAATAAAAAAGATGGAATTAAGGCAACCTTCGTTATTTTGGATGAGTCCGATTGCGTGCACAATCTTTAACAATGTTTAGGGGATAATCAATTTCTGATTTAATTTTGGTATAATTATGTAATGAGGACAAATTTTTTAAACGCAAGTGGTACTGGGATCAGTAGGTAACTAATGTTACTAATCACTAATCAGTGTAAATGTCAAATAAACACTAATTAAAGATGCACTCAAGACCAAATATTTGAAATGTGAAACACCATGTAACTCTTTCAAGGTCGAGCCATTGTTGTATTTGGAAAGCCACAAAATGAAGAATTTGTCTGTTGGCGGCAATCTTGTTCATTGTGTTAGGTCGTAGGATCGATTTTTGGAATCAGCGGCAAGTTGTATCACAACATAGATTTTAATGTACATCCCTTCTCCTGCATACTTTTGCCGGTCCACGACTGGCATGCCAGCGTTAATTGGAACTAAATGTTCATAATTTTGAGAGAAAACCCCTGTAATTCTAATACTTGATGCGGCATTCAACTCGTTTGCACTTTTCTGCTAATAGAACTCATGTCTTTTGATATGCTATGATAGAACTCATGTCTTTTGGTTATCAGATTCTAAAGTTCACTTCATTAGGTAATATGGCAGTCCAAAGTAAGGAAGGGGATACTGGTGGAAGGTTATACGTCTCATTGTCTAATACAAATAGGTGAAATTATTAAACAAAAATAGGTGAAATTATTAAGATTAGAAACTGAACGAAGATGTATGAAGAAGAAACGCAAAAATTTGCATACAAACATTCGTCATTACCTGATGCCCTCATCGTCGATTCTCCCAAATCAAAGGGAGGGAATGTCTGATGTATATACTTATTTCGAGCTGTACCCACATAACTTTCAGCGAGCCCAGTAGCTAGGTTTCGACTTGCTTGGCAGCAAAGATCAACTCATCACTTTGGGGTCTTCCCAGACACGCGAATGGATGCGTCTTTCAAAAGGAATTAAAGAAGATACAAATCTAAACTGACATATGTACATGCATACAGATGCCTTTGTTTATTTAAGTAAATAATAGAAGGATTAGAATGAATAAGTAGTTAATCTATTAAAATCATGCCCAACGCCGGAACAGTTTACTGCATAAAACTGAATAATCAAGTGCAGAAAATTCAATTTCTTAGAAAACGTGACTAAATAAACTCTAAAGCAGTCATAAGATGGATGGCAAGGTTAGAAGGCTCTAAACAATAAGGAGTCCACTTCAGCTGAGTGGTCAAGAGCCCTCATTTATGTAAGTAATTGGATTATCTTGCAGAAGTAGTGAAGATAAAATGTTTGCGTATCTATTAGAGTTTTCCATGGACACAAACATGGTGGCCAAGCATCAAGGAACTACCAATGCATGGAAAAAATCTGTACCGTAGAGAATGCTCAATGTAGCTTTAAGTTTATGATTATCGCCAAGTTCCTCAACAATTTACCAAGTGGATAGAAGCATAAGAGTTATCCAGCATAGAAAAGATAAGTTGTCAAACAAGCACCTATCTCGATTTTCAGTATATAAGAGGTAAGTGACTGGTGAAGCTATATTTTTTGTTTTGGAGAAAATAAAAGAAGCATAAATACAGCTAACAGGCTATATAGAAGTAGGAATAAACAAAAGGCCAAGTAAAGACTGCGTAAACTCTTAAGTTGTAAAACTTCAGATAACCTACATACAGCACATTTTAGTGAATAAAAGAAAACCAAATAGTGGACTATAATATACCTTCAATAGCTCAGGAGCTTCTTGCTCATACTTGATCACCAACTTCTCCAAAAATGACTTCTGATTCATCTGCAATGTATGTGAGAAAATTTTGTTCCTTAATCAGACCCTTGGAGACTAATTTCGGCAAATGGAACACCTGGGTATAATACTGTTCTTCTTCAAGCTCAAAACAAAATTGATGGACACTTGGCAACAAGCCAAGGACAATGACCCACTTGATTTTCTTCACATATAGCTTCATACGAATAGGATATGTTTTAAATGCATTTTGAATTTGATCTTCCCCTTAATAACTTCTACGATCTCTCCGTGATACCAGTGCTAATCGAAAGCGGTCATAGTTGGTTAACTAGCAAACAACACAGGCAGTAGAACCTTTTTACGACATGTCGACATTGCGCACAAAAAACAAACAAAACAAATAGAAAAAAACGGTTGGAATGCAAATTAACAAAACTACAGAATTATTGTATAACCCATGCAATACGATACGATGCGAAGCAATAATACCTATACCCCTCGTATGCACCTACCACATTCATCTTAGATCCTATCAAGCTGTTGTACCAGTTCCCTCGAAAATGCATCAGATACCCATGCAATCACCGAGTAAACTCATATAACCATCCCTTCCTCATCCATAAAAAATTCACTCCATTCGAAAATGAAGATGGTTCGTATAAGATACTGACTGATTGCCAGGAATTCAACCCAATACCTGCAATAGTAGTACACTAAGGTCGCAGAAAATAAGAACATGAAGGATTAACAAAGAGAAAACAACAAACCAATAGCTAAATATCGAAACACATAAAAAGAGCAAATCTCAACCTCTGATTTATCCAGCAACACATCAAAAACAATCTCGACACAACATCGGATTGAGGGACAAAATAGAAAAATGTATATCATTCATTCAGATCTACAGGATCAACCCCTAAGGGGTTGGAAAACAAAAAATGTATATTGGGGCAGTACCAACAATGTTCTTGATGAAATCGAAAAAGGGAATTATATAATTTTCCAAACTTCTTTCTAGAATGTGTGGGCAAGCAGATAATACCTTAGACAAGTTAAAGTGTAGATATGAAACTGAAATAATCAAGTCTAGATAATATCCTTGTGTAATTATTTGAATCAGAAGTTGAAGTCAATCAGCATCTTGCACCATTGATTGTTAGACTGGGGCGACAACACCTATCATTAAATTCAAATCCATACAAAGTTGTTTGGCAACTTACAAGACAACAAAATAGAACACATTCAAAATCAGCCAAACTCCAAACAGGGTACTCAAAAATTTAGGAAACTCTAAATAAAATCATGAAATCAAACCAAAAGCAATAAACTGTTTTTGGAAGAAGGACCTCAGTACGCATTTTGTCATCTAACAAAATTCCTCATTGGAGAAAATTTTTTCAGGAAGATAACGCAGTATTTAAACATCATTGATCCTGATAACACTAAAAAGTTTACAGATTGAGAACAAATTCCTTTTCATACAAAAGACCCAAGGCCGAAAAGAAAGCAAAAAAGCATCTCAGACTCATATTTCCCCATTAGTTTTCTTCACTATGAAATTTCAAAGTGCAAGGATGATTACAAGGTTTTTGTCCATCATTGATGATGTCTGTCTAACTCTCTTGCCTTGAGGAATAAGAAGATTCTAACAACAGCAATGCACAAGTGTTGCTTAGATCTAATAATCGGAAGAAAAAATAAAACATTGGAAGAAAAAGATACACCAGAAAATTGATAGCAAAAGCAAAAAAATGACTTCGACGGAATCAAAGTCCGTAAACAATAAGAAAATAGGTTACCAATTCGCTTTAAACCCTCAAAGAAAAGAGGCATAGGCTCCGTATCCACCAACTACAAATTCATGGATACAACAAACATAAGTAGCAGGTTATCTATTACAGATGGATAAGTAGCAGGTTATCTATTTAAAGTTATTCATGGATACAACAAACATAAGTAGCTACACATCCAGCAACAACAAATTCATGGATCAAACATGTACCACAGAGAATGATCCAATGTGGTTCTAAGTGAAGCTGCAAATTTCCTCCACAAATCACCTAGTTGAAACAAGCATATGAGCTTCCCACGAACACAAAAGGTAAGTACTCAAACAAGCACCAATCTTAATTACCATTTTGATTCTTGCCATTGCAAACACGTTGTACTAAATTTCTTAAAAGCGAACAACAAACCACAAGTATCTTTCCTGAATTGTATTTCCTTAAATTCCTTTTGTTTTACAGCCAAAATTTTGTCATCCACTACACATGTTTTAGATAACCAGAGTTGTTAGACACCAGAAAATTACTACCTACACAATGTATTCTTTTCATTTCAACATGTATGAGGCACGTGACAGGTACACACATATTTTCTTTTTGGAGAGAATGAAACAAGCGTACAGACACCTAACATGCCAAGGAGAAGCAGGAATTCACAAAAGGAAAGTAAAGGCTATGTAATAAATGTTGTAAATTCAGAAATCCACTGCACATGTCATGCCACTAACTGAATAAAGGAATTCTAATACTTACTGCCGCATTCAACTCGTTTGCACTTATCTGCCTAATACGTGTCTTTTGATATGCTATGATAGAACTCATAGACTGCAAGGTTTAAGTAAAGACACACCAAGCCAATGACGTTTGTGGTTATCAGATTCTAAAGTTCACTTCATTAGGGAATATGGCAGTCCAAAGAAAGGAAGGGGATAATGGTGGCAGTTTCTACTTCTCATTGTCTAATACAAATAGGTGAAATTATTAAGAGTAGAAACTGAACAACGATGTATGAATATAGACAGAGAAGAAAGGCAAAATTTTGCAACAAACATTTGTCATTACTTGATGCCCTCTTCGTCAATTCTCACCAACCAAAGGGAGGGAATGTCTGATGTATATACTTACCGCGAGCTGCACCCACATAAATTTCAGCGAGCCCAGTAGCTAGGTTTCGACTTGCTTGGCAGCAAAGATTAACTCATCGCTTTGGGAGTCTTCCGAGACACGCCGAATGGATGCCTGATTATAAATCTAATTTCAAAATGAATTAAATATGTAAGACCAACTTTAAAGAAGATACAAATCTACACTGGCATAAGTACATGAATACAGATGCCTTCGTTTATTTATGTAAGTAATACAAGAATTAGAATGAATAAAGTGATCTACTAAAATTATGCCCAAGACCAAAACACTTTACTGCATAAAACTGAATAATCAAGTGCAGAAGATTCAATTTCTTAAAAAAGTGACTGGTTAAACTCTAAAGCAGTCATAAGATGGATGACAAGGTTAGACGGCTCTAAAAAATGAGGAGTACACTTCAGCTGAGTGGTCCAGCGCCCTCATTTATGTAAGTAACTGGATTATCTTGCAGAAGTAGTTAAGATAAATATTTGCTTATCTATTAACATAGAGGCTAAGCATCGAGGAACTACCAATCCATGGACGAAATAGAGAATGCTCAAATGTAGCTTTAAGTTAATCTGCTAAGTTCCTCAACAATTTACCAAGTGGAAAGAAGCATAAGAGTTTTCCAGCAAAGAAAAGATAAGTTGTCAAACAAGCACCTATCTCGATTCTCAGCATATAAAAAGGTACGTGACTGGTAAAGCCATATTTTCCATTTTGGAAAATAAAGAGGCCAAGTAAAGACTATGTAAACTCTTAAGTTCTAAAAATTCAGATAATCTACAGCACATTTCATGTCGCTAACTGAATAAAGGAATACCATATACCTTCAATAGCTCACGGGCTTGCTCATACTTGATCACAAACTTCTCCAAAAAAGACCTCTGATTCATCTGCAGTGTTATGTAATAAAATTTGTTCATTATAGACATGCTTTTCTTCACAGATAGCTTCATACGGATAATATATAATTCAAATGCATTTTGAATTCGACCTTCAAACCAATCCCATTTACTGTAAGCATTCAACTTAGTTTCCTAAGTCGATTTATTCACCAATTAATGCATAAATAGTTAAATACCACTAAGATATAAGATTTTTTAGGATCAAAACCCATACCCTTAATATCTTCTACAATCTCTCCACAAATTTACCAGTGCTAATCGAACGTGGCCATGGTTGGTAAATTAAGAACCTAACAATACTTGATTGAGGGGCACCTTCATTTCTCAAAACATGTATATTGAGTATCAATCTTTCATTCAAATCCACAGGATTAAACTCCAAGGCGTTGGAAAACCAAAAATTGTGTTTGGGTCAGTACCAACGATGTTCTTGATGAAATTGAGAAAACGTATCATATGGTTTTCTAAACTTCTTTCTAAAACGTGTGGGCTACTAGATAATACCTTGACAAGTTAAAGTCAAGACATGAAACTGAAATAAGAAATTGAATTCAATCACCATCTTGCACCATTGATGCATGTAAGACTGGGGCGACAATACCTATCATCATACTCAAATTCATACAAAGCTGTTTGACAACTTATAACTAAGTGAAATAACTAAATAGCCGCATTCAAAAAATAAGGAAACTCTAAATAAAATCATACACAAAAAAAAAACAATTAAGAAGAAGGACCTCAGTAGGCATTTTGTCATCTAACAAAAATCCTCATTGGAGGAATTTTTTCAGGAAGATAACGCAGTATTTAAACATCACTGATCCAGGTAATACTAAAAAATTTACAGATTGAAAAAAATAATTCCTTTTCATACAAAAATCACAAGCCCAAAATGAAAGCAAAGAAGCATCTCAGACTCATATTTCCCCATTAGTTTTCTTCACTATAAAAATTCAAAGTGCAAGGATGATTACAAGGTTTTTGTCCATCATTGATGCTGTCTGCCTATCTCAAGTGCCGTTAAGGAATAACAAGATTCTAACAACAACAATGTACAAGTGCTGTTTAGATCTAATAATCGGAAGGAAAATAAAAACCAGAAATAAATGACATAATTGTAAGAAAATGAGAAGAAAAAAAATCAATTGCAGAGAGAAAGTAACTTCGATGTGATCAAAGTCTAGAAACAATAAGAAAAATAAGAAAACCTAAAAGAAGAGAGGTATAGGCGCCGTAAACGAGAAAGTTGATTCACCAGGGTTTAACAGATCGCCTGAGATAATCAAGTTTGAGTGTTTAAAGGCTTTGTGAGTTTGGAGATGTCGGGTTTAATGAACCCGATAGTAGGGTTTTAGGATCTCACCTTACAGGTTTGGGAGAACGGCCAATGCTCGAGAAAGTACTGAGGAGAGTAGATTTGTGTCTTTAATTATGAATCATTTTTTTTTTGGGACCATGGTTTTATTTTAGGTAAGACATTGGACCTAAATATAGATTACCCTTTATCTAAATATTTATATTAATATCTAAATTACCTTCCTGATTAATTTTGGGTAATGATTAATGAAATAATTAAGTTAAAGATAATTAGTGAGATTATAAAATCAGATGGGATGGGTTTTTTAAAAAGAAGTAGAATTATTGAGAGATTAAAGTTAGAGAAGATGAAGAAGAAAAACATGGATTTTTTTATTTTTTTTGAGTTCACCAAGCTTGAGTATTCAAGTGATGATTCAATTGATGGTAGCTCATCTGAATCTTCATCTCCTTCCTCTCCTAGAGTATTCGTTAATCTTCACAATGATCCGGATATGAGTTATTTCTTAGATGGTTGAATTGATCCAAAATGTAAATTTTTTAAGTAGATTTGGGCTTGTTCAGTTACCTTATGTGAAGAACAGATAACCGAACACATCTGAAAGTGTAGTTCGGTTACTTTTTCCAAACACGCAGGTTACCGAACTCGCTCTTAATGGAGGTTTTTAGTCGTTCGGTTAACAGACATGTTACCGAACTTTGTTTATAGAATTTACAGAGTAATGTTCGGTTTGCCCGCAATGTTGCCGAACTTTAGGGTTTAGAAGTTCGGTTGGATCGCAACCAATATCTAATCGAACTTCGCGTTGATTAAGATTTTACCAAGTGTACAAAGTTCGGTTGTTTCGCAAACTTCATACCAACCAATATCTAACCTAACTTCACGTAAAATAAGATTTTACGAACAAACCGAACAAACCAAACATAGTGGGCAAAGTTCGGTTAAATCAAAACTCAACATAGCTGCAAAATAGCACAGTTCGGTTACATTGGATTTTTATTTTTTTTTATAATATTGGTAAAGTTCGGTTAGAAAATAGTTTTAGCCTTCTTTGCGAACCAACCGAACATAGTGGGCAAAGTTCGGTTAAATCAAAACTCAACATAGTGGGCAAAATAGCACAGTTCGGTTACATTGGAAAAAAAAAATAAAAAAAATTGTAATATTGGTAAAGTTCGGTTAGAAAATAGTTTTAGACTTTTTTGCGAACCAACCGAACTCAACATATTGTTTTTCAAAGAAGGGTTAGGTTAGCAACATATTGATATGCAAACCAACCGAACTCTGAGTTCGGTTAAGAAAAAATTAATTCGTGATAACCGAAGTGTTCTTCGTGTTCTTGGTTTCAGAATGTTCGGTTAGCAAACTAGTTTTTTTTAAACTATTCCTAACCGAACATGCCACTGTAAAATCCATTTAAACCATATTTTGATGATTTCTACTCAATTTTCTCAATAAAAAACGAATTAAAAGTGATGGGTTTTTCAATCGAACGAGTAACGTCAAGGAAAGAGAGAAGAAGAAGAAGAAGAAGAGAAGATTTTTTTTTTTCAAAACTAATTTTTTTTGATGCCCCTGCTATCTCTGTTTTTGTTTTTGATTTTGGTTAATGATTCATTTAAATTAGATGTATATGATTAGATGTATATAGTTATTAGGTTAGTTTTAATTTAAATTAAAGTAAAGGGTAAATGTGTAATTGTCTAACTTTAGGACACCCCTTATAAGTATAGGGAGGTTGGCCTAATAAAACCATGGTCCCCAAAAAATCGTTCTTAATTTATGGGTTGGTACTTAGAACTCGCATTCGCATATCGCACGGTATGAATGTTGATAGATAGGTGGGCCGTGGGCCTAAAACATGACTTGTCTAAAAAAATTGAATCGATTTTTTTTTTTTTTTTTTTTTTAGTCGAGTTGAGTAGTCTTTTCTTGTCAAGACGATGGAAAAACTGGGTTTCGATAAGCTTCGGATTAATTTAACTTGGAATTGCTGATTAATCATATCTAGAGGACCCGTTTAATGGATAATCTCCCCATTTACCTCACATTACTCGCTAGTCCAAAATTGTGTTTTCGGACCAAAATTCTTTACCACTGGTCCACCACACGTGTGTAGGGGAAATATGTTCTTTCATAAGTGCCCATAATGCCCATAGTAAATATCAATATATATATTTGGATCATACACACAATAATAATCTAACTATCCAACAGTACATATTGACATGTAAGCAGAAAGAAATTGGTATCAACAAAATAGTAAAATTAGAAGTATAAACATATATAACAGATAGTGATTTGTACATAATACATATGTAAGTATGTGACAGTACATATTGATATGTATTATTTATTTTTTGTATTCAAGTATAAACTGTAGATATCATTGTTCAGTACATATTGATATGTGTACTACATCAACGAATCACTTTTTCCCTAAGTACATATCAATATGTACCGTATGACCATATTCAAGCATAAACTAGGGCTAGGGATTTGTACAATACATAATGATACGTACTGCATCAACGAATCACTAGTTTTGAATTACTAGAGATCAAAAACATTAATAAATTGATTGAAAAACTTAATACATACCTTAATCAGATATGTACCCATATCATCAGCAGCATCAGTAAAATCTTCTTCATTAACATTAATTTCTTCAAGAATATATGAGATTCAGATAAGTTTCGATAGGAAAAGGGGAAGTCCAGCATTGTCTTCAATTATGAAAATCGACAGCGGCGGAGCTAGAAAATGAATGTTGGGGTGGCTTGAAAACAAATTGGCTTTACTTGGGCTGGCTTAAGCGTATTGTTCAGGCTTGATTTTTTTTAACCAAACGCACCTGCACTATAAAATGTAAGCTTTTCCTGGACTTTGGGCTAGCTTAAGCCAGCCCAGTCACTACATAGTTCCGCCTCTGAAAATCGATGAAGTCAAATCGTCATCTTCGTCATTGATAGAACAAAACCGACCATAAAATAGATGTCTAGGTTAATCTTGTAAAGAGAAATGTTAATGGAGGTTCATGTTTCAGGTAAGAGAGAGATAGATAGTTGGAAAAAAAAAACGGTGTAGGAGAACAAGAATCGTGTTTTTGTCTCACACGTTCTTGAAAGGATGGGTATGTTAGTCATTTCCATGTTATAAATTATTTTTGGACCTCTATATTAAGTACTAGTTGGGTTTTTGGACCAACCAACAAATCTCCCATAATTCTTCCTTGATTTAATACTTCAGTGTGCTAGCTCCCCTTCTAGTGATGTCTTTGTTAATGGCTCCCCTTCTAGTTTTTTCACCCGGCCTTAGTAGAGCCCTTAGACAGGGCAATTCCCTGTCGATATACCTCTGCATAATATGTATAGAAGGTCTAGAGTCAGAATAGATGCTGAGAAAAATGAAATGATTAATGGAGTTAATTTCGACAAATATTTTCCAACCGTCTATCATTTATTTTTTGCAAATGATTGCCTTATCTTCACTAAAGCTGGAAAAATGAGGGTAGAAATCTTTAAAAAATCCTTGATCAATTGGGCTGGGTATCTGTCAACTCATAAATTATGAGAAATTGGGGATTTTCTTCAGTAAAAATGTTAAAAATGTTGTGGAAACTACCACTTAACCACACCACTTGTTAGGGAAATCCAACTCGGATTAACCCACAAGACATTAAATCTTTGGATTGACGTAGAATGAAACGATGCAAACACACATAAGAAGCAATAAGAAAAGCACACAAGACTTAACGTGGTTCGGAAATATGCCTACATCCACCAAATGGCTACGACTTCTTCTTTATTATTACGGAACCGCCAAACAGAGAATTACACACTGAACGATTAACGAGTCAATCAACAAACTATGACCAGTAGAATGTGGTTCACAAACACCAAAATGATTCTCTATGAACAAAATGCTCCATAAATCACATAACAATGTCTAACCAAACGAGACAATACTTATCTCCATAACGAGATGATCTCCTTCTAAACTATGTCTCTTCCAACACCAATGATGATCTTCCACCATCAACGAACAAATTGATTTTCTCTTCACTAAACGATGTCTTCCGTATCTTCATAAAACCATAACGATGTACTCTTTCAACATCAACGGTGTATCTCTCAACACCAGAGAATAATCTCTCTCTTCCCCTAAAACTCCACCCCAAGAAGTGGGATGGAATCCCTAGAAACCTTAAAAAACTACATTGTGTATTCTCTAACTCTCTCCAAATTCCATGTCTAACTAACACCATATAAGCCTCCTTATATAGTGTTCATAACTTGATTCCCAAGTATTTGTCTTCATGGAAAAGGAAACCCTGACCAACTAGGAAAACTATTGTTATTTAGGTAACACATCTTCATATACAAATTGTCATAAACTAGGAAACTTTGTGTTTTCCTAAATAACAATCTTTAGTGGGTCCCGAAATTTTTCGGAACCTTCCCTAAAACACCGACAACTATCAACAATCTCTACCTTGTCGATGTTTCAACAAAAAATAGGGAAGCTAGAGAAACAATACATATCCTAAAGGTGGGTCAAATAAAGTTAGATGATAAATATCTAGGAGTTATTCTCTTCACTCATAGGTCCAAAATTAAGATACTTCGGATTGGTAGTTGAAAAACTAAAAATAGACCAATTCGGAGGATTAGTAAACTAATTTGTGGGGTATGTATCAAATGTCTTTTTTTTTTAATCCTAAATCATAGTTTAAGAAAATGGATACTATAAACAGGTCATTTTTCTGGGGCAACAACAATGACAACAACAGGGGGTTCTGCTGAAGAGCAGCTGCGCGAGATGCCTTTATAAGCAAGCAGGTTACTCTCCATTTGATGTTATTAGATCTTGCAATTCCTATTTTCTAGAATAACAAAACAAATATACCCTACAAAATAAAATAATCAGATACTCTCTTATTTCCTAAAGCAATCCAATCTCTTTTCACAATCGTGTTGATTAGTTAGTTGCGTCGAAACTCAATCATTACCCCAAAATCAATATGCCTCGTTTGAATCTAGAAGACCTTATCTAACTTAAACCTTCATTTGAAATATAGAACAACAAATAATGTTATATTTCATGATTATGTTAGGGTTATTTAGATAAATAACCAATTGTCAATTTCTTAGAAAATTTATATCTAAATTGTTTCACCAAAAACACTAGAAAGCTAAACTCTATTAACAACATTATGTCCCTCTAATTTCCAAAAACTTGAACAAAAAAAATCAAGTAGTGGTTTTTTGTAAACTAGTTTAAAACGGAAAGATTTTATTTTTATTTTTTATTTGTTTTATATGATGATTGTCAAAGCAAGAATAATCTTTCAGAAACGAAAAACCAAAGCAAGAAATTAAAGATTTGTAGAACAAGAAGACAGAGAAAATAACGTTGGGGAGAGAGAAATTTAGATTTAGGAAATAAGAGAGAATATCTTGGTTACCTCGTTACATAAGGTGTTTTTATTTTATGGTTATTCTAAAATAACGTAATTCGAAGATTTGTTAACATCCAACGGCTAGCAACCATCTTATGTATAAAGGGATCCTATGCAGCTGCCTTGGGATAGCACTATTCTCTGCAGAAATCGGAAAGTGAACTAGGTTTCAAACAATAAGTACAACATTACAATGTTAGCTCGCTTTGCTTGGAGAATGATCATGAACCCACACCAACCTTGGTCCCAAATCCTTAGAGTTAAATACTTCAAAAGAGTATCTCCTCTGGATATCTCTATAGTTAATCCTAATAACTCTTGGCTATGGAAAAGTATGTATGTTAGTCTCCAATTGGTCCAACAAGTAGGAGTCTGTGAGATAAGGGATGGAAAAGACATACAACTTTGGTCCCATAACTGGATTCCTCTAGATACACCAAATACATCAAGTAGGACTGACATTGCTCCCATCATTGGTAATACTCTCCACAAAGTGAGAATGGGGAATGAAACACGATTTTCGTAAACCATGTCATGCCTCTTAGAGTCGCCGAAAACATTATAAGTATAAATATTCTGAATAATGATGCTCATCCCTATAAACTAATTTGACCTTTGTAAAACTCTGGAAAGCTCACTATAAAATCTGCTTATAATCACCTAATCAATGAAAACAACAGTAACACATAATATATGAGTAACAATACAATTTGGAATTTTTTTTAGGTATTAGGTGTATTACCAAGAGTGCATGTATTCATTAAGAAATGTTATCATGAGATAATACTAGTTAATGTTGTCATTCGTAATAGAATATCTTTCATTCCTCCTTAGTGTAAACTGTGCAGTAACAATGAGGAAACACCAATATATATTCGGTAAGGCAGTTTGGTTTTGTTTGAGTTGTAATATGAGGCTTATGAACGAATATTAGACAATGGTTAGAAGCTTGGTTTGTTAACAGCCAGTTAAGTTTTATAGGAAATGTTGAATAGAAAGAGTTATGTGCAATTGTTTATTGTTTTATATGGAAGGCTCGATGCTTCAAAAAAAAAAAAATCGGAAGAAGGAACAATCACAATTGTCCATAGTCATATCAAAAGCACCATTTTCATAACCAACCAGTTAACAATAAATACAAAATCTACTTTAACAAACACATATAACAAACACTACTATAATGGTCTAATACAAAAATAATTCATCTATAATCATGGCAGGTGTACTTCTACTCATGAAGAATGAAAAAAGGCCAAGTCGAAGGAGACAAAGTTTTTAAAAGGAGAGTGTCATATATTGGTGCAAGCATGTCACTAGAACTAATTTGGGCGATGAAATGGCAACAATAATGTCGAGTGAGGAGCTGCAACCTAGAAGTAGAAGAAAAGAAGTTGGGGTGACAATGGTTGCAAAAGCAGAAGAACCGAAAAAAGCTCACCAACAATAAAAATTTAGATGACTCGGTCGAACTTTTTCACTATTTTAGACAATTAGTTATAACCCCCTCAGGAAACACTGGTTGCCAAAACTTATTTTTTTTAGTTAATCTATGATTTGATGTCTCAAGCAATAGTAATGTAGACGCAAGACAAGCTCAAACATATAATTTTGCAAAATTTTCTGCGGAGCAAGTCATAATCATGCTTGGCTAGCTGTTTCTTTTGTGCTCATTTCAAAAAAAAAAAACTTACATAGTAATTTTACCATTCTAGTAATTTTTTTATTCAATCACTCTAGACAAACTGTCCAAAAAAAATTGCACATAAGCAACCCTTCGCATGGAGGTGGGATCCGCCTTTCTTTGGTTTGTCAGGGGGCACTTTTGGGCCCACCATGTAAAGTTTTGTTAGGAGGTTTATGTGTTGTTTTTATAGACGGTATATTAAGATTTTTTTTTGTTTTAATATCCTTTTTGAAAGCTGAAAAGCAAAAACAAAGAAAGCAAAAGCAACGAGGCAAAAGCTTAGCAGGGAAACTCTACCTGAAACACAGGTAAGCAGTACAAGGAGGAGGGGACATTTTTACCATTCTGCTAGAAAATCATTGTAGTGAAGTATAGTAGTAGTATTCAAATTTAAAATAATAATGTAGCTTTCCCCCATAAATTGTTAATATTAGTAGCTTATCCCCCTATATTATAAAGTCTTCCAAAAATGACCTTTGATCGTGTGCGTGCGGCATAAGCATGTAATATCAGTCTTGCATGTCCTTTTTTTCTTCCATTTACATCCCTCATGGGTTCAACACGTCCCATCACTTGGAAGAATTTTGATTCTCTACCATTAATATACCAATGCCAAGATCATCGTCATTCATGAGAAGCAGGAGAAGCTAGAGAAAAAGACTCAACGTGAACTCAAAATATTGAAATGAAATGGAAATACTGGGAAGAAGTCTCAAGATGGTACTGCAAGTTTGGGAAGAGGGAAAAAAACACATGAAAATATAGATTTATATTGCTCGACTTGTAGCATCTTTTGTCTTGTTTTGTTCTCAGTTTGTTTTAGGGTTAGATGTCTATATAGGTTTTTTGTATCTTTTGGCTCTCTCCTTTGCTTTTTGTGTTGTCCGTCAACAGGTGTAGATCAAAAAATATAGCATCTACCCAATACTGACAGCTGTACAGGTCCTACGATCTAGAGTGCTGAGAAACAACCTAGGTCGAGGTCGAGAAGACGAGTCTTTAGTACGTGTAGATGACATCATAATCTTATAACCACGACCTGAAGACGAAGACTGGACTAAAAAACGCAGGGGGTACCAAGTACACACCCAACTTTTTCGTTCGACAACTTGTATGGACAAAACTTAATACAATTGCAAGTAGACCAACTGAATGATCCTTGACAATATGTATATAGAGTTTATATGTATAACCTCTACTCAATCAGTATTTATATAGACACAAGGTCCGTGAACCTGATTGTTAAGCAGAGTACTTGGATGATCTCAAAAATCAACATCCAAGATCAATCTAGTCGTATCCAAATAATTCAATCAGAACTCTGCCAAGTAATTAAACTTGTTATCTATCTTTAAAGATACGAATTCTACAAGAAACTGGTCTCGACCTATGTAACTTGTTATCTATCATATAATCAGATTGAATATGTACAAACCTATGTAAATCCAATTATAAAGATAAACAATATAACGTTGAAAAGGAAAAACACAAGACATCAGAAGTTTTGTTAACGAGGAAACCACAATAGTAGAAAAACCTCGGGACCTCGTCCAGATTTGAATACCAAACTGTATTAAGCCGCTACATACCTTAGCCTAGCTACTATCAGACTTCGGACTTGAATGTAGTTAAGAGTCTTGAAACCAAATCCACCCTCCAAGCGATTCAGTTACTGTCGCGCTTCTGACGTCTCTTGAACCTCGCAAGGATATACGCAATTGATTCCCTTAGTAACTTACTTTATAGTCTAAGAGTTGCTTCAATCTAAATGGAGACTTTTGATACCAATATACTTCTAAGAGATAAGCCTATTTGATTTCCGTTTAAATCAAAGATCAAGGTGAGGAAATCTGTATTCAATAGATAAATCTAGAAAACCTCACAAATCCAGAACTTACCACTCTCGAAGACCAACCTATATTATTAACCACCTCTCAAGAACAAACTTCAAAAGATTAATTAAAATCAGTTTTCAGACATCTATCTTGAGGAATCACAAAGTCTAAGACAAAAAAAACTTTGCGATTACTATCTATCTTTCCTGAAAGAGATTACGAAAACCTCGATAATTGAAAAGCAAGATCAGGATACACGAACTATCAAGGTAAAGATAGTCAGACCTGGCTTCATGAATCCCCAAAGTGAAGTCTTTTAGTCGTAGACCTAATTATGTTTCTCAGAGGAAACCTAGGTCTATAGAGGATGACTCTATAATCAACTAGCACATAAAGTGTCAGGGATTGCCAAGTTGAAAGAGTATCTCTATTTATAGATTTTCAAGGACCAGGGGTTGCTTAGAATTCAAGATAAGATAACTTATGAATCAAGCAAACACTTTAGGTCTTGAAAATACAATTGAAGAATTTACACTAGGAACCGGTTTTGGAACCGTGTATAATGATTGTTTGGTTTGGATAGTATGCCAAAGAACTAAAGCAATTTGATGTTCATTTAAACACCTAAGAGTTTAATCATGATGCATGCACATAAGTGTTTGACTGATCAATGAAATCTTAGAAGTGTTTGAGAGAGTTCAAGTAATACTAAACATTTAAAAAAAATAAGTCTTTAAGCATATACTAAAACTTAAACTGGGACAGTTGGTACAACGGTTCGTGAACCATTAGGCTTGTTCACGAGTCAGTGCGGAACGTTTCATGAAATGAGTTTGGCTACCCTACTAGACTACCGAACTCAGTTGACCACGGTTCGTCAACCGCTAGCCTTTAAAACCAACTTTCAAATCTCAGTTCACACCGATTCGTGGACAGTCCCCAACTGAACTTGCGGTTTGCGAACTAGTTCCCAACCCTCCTGTATTTTGCAAACTCAGATATCTATGGTTTGCGAACTGGTTCACCAACCTACCTTGAGTAGAAAATATCAGTAAGTTCAATATTTCTCTCTTACGATGTTTGAAACATTCCCGCATGATAAAATCATTCACGTGGGAAATTTTCAATTGATCCACAAACTATTCACACAATAAATTGTTTAGAACTAATATTATTAAGGATCGTTGAACATATTTTCTTAGAATCATATTTTGAGATTTTTAAAAAGACAAGCTTGACTCAAAACTCCGAGACTTTACTTAGTAGACTAGAAATCAAGATAGAGTTTTGATCATCTAACATTAACAACAAGTTTGAGATAGCAAAACTTGTGGGTTCAACCGAGCAATGCTCTAACATAAACCACGTGCACAATCTGAGTTCTAGAGCCCACAACGAAGATGAAGACTGAAGACACGGCTAAAAGTCAAGACTAAGAAACCGTGATGTGATTTTAATTGTACCGCAAGTGCACGACTACCGATGAGATAGTATGCATAATATGGGTTCGTTCCACAGGGACCAAATAATTGTTATCTCTAAATTTACAATTAAATTGTGCTAACAAGATAAAAGAAATGAATTAAGAAAATATAAATAAAACGAAGGAAAAAAAAATATCTATCCAAAATAAAGAAAACATGAGTTTCGAAATCCACCAATTTAATTATACAAAATACTCATGCAATCTTTAATAAGTATTCTAATGATGACTCAAGACTATCAAGACCCGACTGATACATCTTGGAAAATAATATTTATGTTATACCAAAACAATATAGTCTCCTTCGCTTATAAAAGGTCAACAGCCGAAGACTGTTCAGAAAAGTTTAGGGACAAAACATTAATCGAAGAGAAACTAATAAGCTCAAATGAATACTTTATTTAGAGATTACCGGAGTTTTTTTACAGAATGTAATTAGCTTCATCTGTAATTAGCTTCATCTTCAACCCCCAGTGGAGGGGATTAGCTCTCCATTACAAAGAAAAGATAAATAAAAGAAGAAAATCCCGAACTACATTTTTTGTCGGCTCCTGGCTCTCCCTTTCCAAATACTTCCACCACTATTTATATAGACTAGTCTTCCAATATTTCCAAAATATTCTCAATTATTTAGTATAATAAAATTCATGTGATAAATGGAATATGTGTGAATTTCCAATAAATGTCTATATTCTCTTCCTTTATTTATGAAATTGCCTCTTCTTGCTTTCCATAAGTAGAATACATTATAATAATCCTCCAAATTTTGTACACAATGCAAATTAAATTCCAATAGGTGGATGTGATTTCGACACCTGTGGACCCCAAAAGATATCTTGCCATTAATTCCAATTCCAACCGCACACCTCAGGCATCTGACTTTCCATTCACTTTACGGGAAAAATACTGTATTTTTGTCCAATCGAGCTTTATTTACTAAATTCTGCAAAAATAAATAAAATCATCAAATATGTACAAAATAAAGAACTAAATAAATGTAAATTTGAGTAGTAAACATGTAAGAATTAAGCATTAATCGCACCCCTAAACCTACATTTTGTTAATCCTCGAGCAATACTAAAGATGAAAATAAAAATTCTAACTCACTGTCGCAGGCATCGCGATTGCACTTAGCGTGTGAAATAATCTTTTAAACCTATAGGTTGCCCTAGTGGCCGAGTTATAGTCTCAGGATGGCTTACAAGAGGTGTACCCACAAAACCTTCACTATAAACCTTAGCTACCTGTGAAGAATTCAGGAATGACACTAAAGAATCTTCTTGGTTGGCATACTCTCATTGATTACAGGAAGAAGTGCCCTGATGTGAATCATATTCATATATAAGTGCCAGAGCTTTACTCAGATAGTCGCACTATGGATATCAATATTCGGAATCACATAAATAGATTTAAGAGAATGGATATAGAGATAGATGGTTTAAAACGATGTTGACTAAGGTGAATAGTGTTTCCCATATCTGTCTGAAGGCCACTGCCAAGATGAATCCTATCCTAATGGACTTAAATACTGGTCTGGACTAATATCAACACAGCTGGCATATACAAAGGAACCAGCGGTCGATAATCCTAATTCTAGATCAACTCAGCTGGCATATACATGGGAACCAGCGGTCGATTTTATTGAATAATAATATACTTTTAATTTTTCGATTTTTATTTTAATTTTTTTTTTACAACATGATTAGATCTTTCGGATCCAAGCGCATGCTTCTTGTCAGCAAATTACATGGTAATTCCCATGGATCATGCATTCCACACTTTTTTGGGCGACGGAGACAGGGGGAACACACACATATTGTTATCCAAGTGTTAATCTTTTTTTGTTTTCCTTTTTTTTTAAAGAATTATTCCGTTTGGTCTGGGTTTTTTTTTTATTTCTAAATAATATTTTGATCAAAAGATTCATACAAAGAAATGGCCGGGAGCCTAACGACTAGCCGAGCCCCGACACCTTTTTGAATAACCATTCCTAATCCATGAAAAAGAAAACTGCCATGCCCACTAGTCGCATCATGATTTGCTAAGCAATTCTTAAGTCTCTTCAAAAAGACAACGATACCTTCCCCAAAGTAGTGAAAGCCAATGTAACAAATCCATAACCATGCACACTGCATTTGTCAAGGTACTTGTTACGTTTACGCGAATTGGCATTGGAAATGGCTTTCCCTGGAACGAAAGTACGACTTGCTCCACTGGTGAAAGGTGAAATCCATGTGACATCAAAACACACATCCTGACCATTCTCCCTGCCATAAACTAGAATGTCAGCAGGCCTCAGAGCATTGTTAGTGTCTGAAAGAAAACCCAAAGAAACTTTCTTTCTAGCGTGAACACTGGCTTTGTAACACATATCTGCTAAAACATTCCGAACAAGGTCATGTCGATACTTGAGCCCAATATCACTAGCACAATGTACCGCGTGATCTCCAAATATGTCCATCTCTCGATTACAACTTGAACACAAACTACCTTCCACAATCACTCTACTCCATCCCGACACTGGTAACAATTCGATGCGTGTGCTCCACCAAATCACTTAGAGAAACATATAAGTTTGCAACAACAACAACAACAAAAAAAAAAAAAAAACATAACGTAATATGATGATTCCATTCTAAAACTTGAACTCTGTCTTTTTGTGAATAGACTCTATTATTGGGTTCCTCAACTCCTACAACCAAGATGTTTCCATCCAATTAGATTGGTTAGTGACGCCATGAATTGGCACAAATTTCTAGGCTCTGGAGTTTCAAAATGAACCTAAAAACTTTCTCCCATACCCCCAAACCTAAATCTAACATTGTGCTCAATGTTTTAAAGATGAAATTAAAAGCATGAACAAGTAGAAACTGTTATCACTTAAAGCAAAGGAAATAAGGAAGGATATTACCGTGTCACATGAGCTTGGTTACCTCCAGAGAAGTGCTAAGTTTAAAGTCTTCAGCCAGACATCAAAAGAATTAGTCACCACATAAAATCATACAGTAGTAGCCGAAACAACTGTGGGTCATCTAAATCAAATAATGTTATCACAAATAGAAGAATATTGTAGCAGGCCAAGAAAGTACTGAACCAACCAAATACACCCTTATCAAGTTTTCTATTTAAGACAACTATATCTAGTTGTGGTTCGGGTTCAGGTTTTGTAAAAGGGTCTAGATAAAATATTTTCATTGGATGAGTTTCCTCATAGACAGGATCCATAGGATCAGGTTGCAGAGTCTGGAAACACTCAAATAAGAACTTAGAAGCACATAATAATAACCTAAAAAATTAGGGATCCTCTAAGTTAATCAAATTTGACTCACACAGTTGACCACAATGAAAGTGGTGGTCATTCTTAAGAAAATGTGTCGACAATTCTAATTTCCTAAAATAATTAGGTTTAGTTCCAAAAACTATATAATGACACATTTCAAATTGAGATACTCCCACATTTGGTAAATAAAATCTTGGTGGGACAACAAAGTCAATTATAGTATCATGGACCGGATGTAACACATCAACAGTATGACGGGTTTCTAACAACTGAGTTTCATTTTGGACAAAATCAAGTTCGAGAAACTGTGTACGAAGGTAATCTCTTAAGATGGTAGAGGCACACACTTCAAGCCCCAAGTTAGGGACCTTTATAAGAGTCAAAGGTAAACCACGGGGAGAATGATATTCACCCCCAAATGTAGAGTTTTCAATGTCCTTGGACAAACTATTCACAATTTTATTAATTTCTAAATTTTCAGATTTAATAATATGGTCATTAATTTCATCTAGATTGTAATCAGGTGGTTCTACATTTCTATAATCCTCAGCAGAGACTATTGTTTCCGAACCACTGGACTCTAAAACACTAGTCTCAGGATAAACTCGTTCCTTTAAACCATCATCAGCTTCATAACAACAAGAATATAGTACACCGTCTAAAATTATGGTATCTCTAGCCAAATCCACTTCCTTTTGAATATGTGAATAATCATCATTATTATTAGGATTTAAACTGGAAACAACATTGTTCTCGGGTAGCTCATTAAGGGTAACAATTTATTCGTCAGTATGACTACATATTTTAAATTCTTCTTCGACGCTATCCTCATCATCATAACAATAGGAGGATGGTTGAACCTTGTCTAAACATGCAGTGTTTTCAGATCTAACCTCATCTTCTAAATTAGGTGAATAATTATATGTATTATCAAGGGTAAGATTGGAAACACTATTTTGGAATTCAAGTTCATTATAAGCAACAACCTTAGGTCCATTTTGGTCCTCATAATTATTAAGAGTCCCACACAGTTTATCCATCATTATTTGATATTCACATACAATTTTATTGAACTTCTTAAGTGATTCCTCTAAAGAAAGACTTGTCCATTGAAACTGTTTGAGTGTATCTTCTAAGGAAAGAGTTCTATATTCATCAGGATTTGGTTGCAACTGTTTGATTAAATCCTCTAAAGATAGAGAACTCTCATATTGCTCATTCACCCGTTCGTATGACTGGTGGACATGCGAATAGTAATTGGGATCATCTTGGTATGAACCATAACCTTCAGAAGGTAGGTAGTGGTCCCAAATACTATCCACACTATGGTCATAGTACGGATATTTCCCATTTAGATACTCAGTCGGATAATCATTATATTAGTCTTTATAATACTTGGTTCACTAATTTAGGCAAGCATGGGTTACCTTTAGCAATTATATACCTACAGTCAAAGACTGGTCAACGGTATCAGGCTAAGGCTTGTGTTTTTTCGGATGATAACGCCCAGAGGTTTCACCGTACTAAACCACGAGTTTTCTTAAAATCGGTGCCGGAAGATGCAATTGGTGTGTGCACGTGTATATATATTTTTTTAATAAAGAAAATAAGATAAAAATAAATATCTAACTAAATAAAATAAAATAAAATAAAATCATATTCTAATTCTGTACAATAAAATAAAAATCTACAGAATAAGAATTTTTCCTAATCTAAATATTTACAAGAATAACTGAATATCTAGCAAATAAAATAAAATCTTGGGTTTACTTACTTCCTTTTTGTCAGAAATATTTTATCTTCCACTTTTATGCCAATTTATGCTGCTCACCAGAAATAGAAAGATACCCAAGTAAAATCTAGAAAAAAATAAAAATAAAAAAGATAATTTTATTTTCTCTTATTTAGTTTATTTTCCTTGTTGCTCGCTTGCCTGCTATGTTGTTTATTTTCTTGAATTCTTTTAAGAATAAATAAGAGAATTTCTTTTTCTAAACTATCATAATATTTACAAATTTAATAGAAACTAAAAATAACAACTTGTTTTAGTCCCCGGCAGCGGCGCCAAAAACTTGTTGTGATTTTAATTATACCGAAAGTGCATGGCTATCGATGAGATAGTATGCAGAATACGGGTTCGTTTCACAGGGACCAAATAATTGTTATCTCTAAATTTACAATTAAATTGTGCTAACAAGATAAAAGAAATGTATTAAGAAAATATAAATAAAATGAAGAAAATAAATATCTATCCAAATAAAGAAAAGATGAGTTTCGGAATCCACCAATTTAATTATACAAAATACTCATGCAATCTTTTACAAGTATTCTAATGATAACTCAAGACTATCAAGACCAATGTAGTTTATCTCGTTTCTCGGACTGTCTCGGCTAGGTACGAGACATCGAGATGTTTTCATCTCGTCGATATACTCGGTTAAAGTATCGGTAGCAATTCCGGAATCTTTTATAAAAAGTATACCACCATTTACTTTGCTTTGCATCAGAAAAACGTTAGTATCGTTGGAAAATGAAGTTCTCCTCTCTCCGCCTGATCTAAGGTGCAAGTCTTTATCTATCTTTCCATTTCCAAACAACACCACTTTATGTATTTCTATATGCATCGATTTTCAATCACCACCAAATCAAATTGCTTTCTTCTTTTGATTCATTTTTTTATCACCATCCCTTTACTTATAAGAGATATCATTGTAAGTCGATTTTTCTCTACATAAACTTCACCGGTAAGAGCACAACAAAATAAATTCACTCCCTAAAGATTATCTTCTTCCAATTTCCATCAATCAATCATGCAGGAACTTTTCATCGTTGTATTTGAATCAGTTCTAGGTTTACGCTAGTTTTGATTTATCAACTGGAGTACTGGACTTATTCGACATTGTTTTTTTTTTTAGTTTGAATTGGTTCACGAAAACATCAAACTAAATCATAGATTTCATGAAGTATTATACAGAGAAGAAATTCAGAAGAAAGATAAATTTTTAGGGTTTAAACTGATTTACAAACACATTTACCAAACTGCCCTAATTTCGGCGGTTTCATCTCGGCCAATTCCGACGAAATTTTCGGTCAGTTTCCGTCTCAGCGAAATTGATCATTTCGTTCGCTTGAGTGCCAAAAATGGAATTCTCGCCAAGATTCTGGCTGTCTCGGACGAAATTGACTACATTGATCAAGACCCAACTGATACATCTCCGAAAATAATATGGGTAAAGCAAATATTATAACTTTATGTTGTACCAAAACAATATAATCTCCTTCGCTTATAAAAGGTCAACAGCCGAAGACTGTTCAGAAAAATTTAGGGAAAAGCATTAATTGAAGAGAAACTAATAAAACATTTAAGCTCAAATGAATACTTTATTTAGAGATTACCAGAGTTTTTTTTTACAGAATTTAATTGGCTTCATCTTCAACCTCCAAGTGGAGGGGATTAGCTCTCCATTACATAGAAAATATAAATCAAAGAAGAAAATCCTGAACTACAATTTTTGTCGGCTCCTGGCCCCCCTTCCAAATGCTTCCACCGCTATTACATAGACAAGTCTTCCAATATTTCCAAAATATTCTCAATTAATTAGTATAATAAAATTCATGTGATAAATGAAATATATGTGAATTTCCAATAAATGTCTTTATTCTCTCTTCCTTTATTTATGAGATTGCCTATTCTTACTTTCCATAAGTAGAAGATATTATAATAATCCTCCAAATTTTGTATACAAGTCAAATTAAAATTCCAATAGGTGGATGTGATGTCGACACCTGTGGAACCAAAAAGATATCTTGCCATTAATTCCAATTCCAACCACACACCCCATGCATCTGACTTTCCATTCACTTTACGGGCAAAAAACCGTATTTTTGTCCAATCGAGCTTTATTTACTAAATTCTGCAAAAATAAATAAAATCATCAAATATGTACAAAATAAAGAACTAAATAAATGTATGTGAAGATTTTGAATTTGTGGCAAAATTTACAAATGTAGTACTAATAAGTAATTCAAAAGAGACAACTTTGATTAAACCAAACCCACTTGAAGCCTTTTTCTCCCGATTCTTCAGCAACATTTAAGTTACAGATCTTTCTTGTAGACAACAACACAACTACAAAAAATAGCCCAATGTTGTGTAAAATTCATTCTTCAAAAACTATGTCTCATCCATCATCTTCCACCAACGGAAAACCAGCGTTCAAGTCACTACCGAGGAAGTCATCATCAGCTGTGAAGAGATCTTATCATGCAAATATGGTTACAAGTTTCCTCATAGACAGGATCCAGAGAGTGTCTCGAAAAACTCAAATACAGTATAACTTCTATAAAATAATAGTCTTGGGACCAAGAAAATTATTATTTAAAAGAGTTATTATATTATCGATAATATAATAAATTATTATTTTATAATTAAATAATATATAATATATATATAAAATAATATAATTAGTTTAAAAAATAATTTCTAGCTTAAAGGTTGAATAATAGGTTAAATACAAAAATATCGACTAATTTTGTAAAAGTATTATATTATTGACTAATTTTACAATACAAATACAAGCACTCCAAGTATTAATCACACTTTAATACTACTTCTTGTTGCAATAGAAAAACGTGGCTCCGGGTACTTTGATTGCACTACGAACTATTGGAGATGAAATACAACTTGAGAAAAGCAAACCAATATTAAATTATATTTTGAGAAAATTTAATATGTATGAAATTTATTATTTATTTTTTAGTAGCATTATTATTTTATACTCCCTCTATTTCAAAAAGACAGTCCTCTATTCCATTTACGTCAGTTTTAAAATTGTGTCTAGCTTCTGTTTATAGGCGTAATTTTTCAATGAACTCTCTATTATCGCCTTTAGTTTTTTATATTCATAAATGCATATTAATGGGACATAATCTAAAATATCAAAGAAATTTGTACAATTAAGGAAATAAATATATCCTTCATTCCTTTTCAAAGACAATATATTTGGCTCCAATAATTAAATTCCCTAAAGAGTTTATACTCCATAAATTCGATATCTTTTAATTTTTCTTTTTTATTTCCTATTTACAATCCTCTTAACAATTTTAGGAAGCTTTTAATACTTGCATTTTTAGTAACATAAAATAGGTAAATAATTAAGGGTAGTCAAGTAAAGTATTATGGTCTCCTTAATATTTTGACAAAGTCAAAGCGGACTGTCTTTTTGAAACGGAGGGAACATATTATTTGGGACCTATTAATCATTAAGGAATTTATTTGAAATGTATTATTTTATGATTTTATCGAATTTATTATTTTAGCACTAAGGGACCGAATCGGGACCAGGAAATTTTATTATTTTAACGAGAATATTATATTATCGAGTATTACTTTAAAGAAGTTATACTGTAAGAACTTAGAAGAACATAATAATAACCTGAATAATTGGGGATCCTCTAAGTTAATCAAATTTGACTCACACAATTGACTACAATGAAAGTGGTGGTCATTCTTAAAAAAATGTGTCGACGATTCTAATTTCCTAAAATAATTAGGTTTAGTTCCAAAAACTATATAATGACACATTTCAAATTGAGATACTCCCACATTTGGTAAATAAAATTTTGGTAGGACAACAAAGCCAATTATGGTATCATGGACCGGATGTAACACATCAACAGTATGACGGGTTTCTAACAACTGAGTTTCATTTTGGACAAAATTAGGTTCGGGAAACTGTGTATGAAGATAATATCTTAAGATGGTAGAGGCATATACTTCAAGCCCCAAGTTAGGGACCTTTATAAGAGTCAAAGGTAAACCACGGGGAGAATGATATTCACCCCCAAACGTAGAGTATTCAATGTCCTTGGACAAACTAGTCACAATTTCCTTAATTTCTAAATTGTCAGATTTAATAATATGGTCATTAATTTCATTTAGATTGTAATCAGGTGGTTTTACATTTCTATAATCCTCAGCAGAGACTATTGTTTCCGAACCGCTGGGCTCTAAAGCACTAGTCTCAGGATAAACTCGTTCCTTTAAACCACCATCAGCTTCATAACAACAAGAATATAGTACACCGTCTAAAATTATGGTATCTCTAGCCAAATCCACTTCCTTTTGAATAAGTGAATAATCATCATTATTACTAGGATTTAAACTGGAAACAACATTGTTCTCGGGTAGCTCATTAAGGGTAACAATTTCTTCGTCATTATAACTACATATTTTAAATTCTTCATCGATACTATCCTCATCATCATAACAATACGAAGATGGTTTAACCTTGTCTAAACATGCGGTGTTTTCAAGTCTAACCCCATCCTCTAAATTAGGTGAATACTTATATGTATTATCAAGGGTAAGATTGGTAACACAATTTTGGAATTCAAGTTCATTATGAGCAACAGCCTTAGGTGCATTTTGGTCCTCATACTTATCAAGAGTCCCACACAGTTTATCCATCATTATTTGAGATTCACATACAATTTTATTGAACTTCTTAAGTGATTCCCCTAAAGAAGTACTTGTCAATTGAAACTGTTTGAGTATATTTTATAAGGAAAGAGTTTCTATATTCATCAGGATTTGGTTGCAACTGTTTGATTAAATCCTCTAAAGATGGAGAACTCTCATATTGCTCATTCACCCGTTCGTATGACTGGTGGACATGCGAATAGTAATTGGGTTCACCTTGGTATGAACCATAACCTTCAGAAGGTCGGTAGTGGTCCCAAATACTATCCACACTATAATCATAGTACGAATATTTCCCATTTAGGTACTCAGTCGGATAATCATTATATTGGTTTTTATAATACCAACTCGACATTTTCTGTGCACATGCAAATACTGGGTTCACTAATTTTGGAAAGCTTGTGTTACCTTAAACAATTATATACCTACATTCAAAGACTGGTCAACGGTATCAGGCTAAGTCTTCTGGTGTTTCGGATGATAACGCCCAAAGGGTTCACCGTACTAAACCACGAGTTTTCCTAAAATCGGTGCCAGATGTGTGCACGTGTGTTGATGGTGGTTTTTAGTTCGGGGCTAAAATTGTAAAACCCTGTATTTAATGCGCCGTCATTCTGCAAAGAAGTTGAGCCATTTAAAAGTGATGAGTGCCCAGGCCTCTTTACCTACATATGTATTGAGTAATTCAGTATATTTATATGAAATTTATCCTGAATGGTGCATGTAGCAACAATCCCAAATATTCTGTAAATTTTATCTTCCACCTGCATTACTCACTAATGCATGGTCTGTTGAGTATTTATTTTCTACTATGTTCCCCAGCCGAACTTTTAATGTTGGCATTACATGACAATTAATGTTCGCTCGTAGCTGAGTAGCATGAATTTCCCGAAGTGTCAGGATTAAGATATGCATGGAAGTACTCAATTAGAGGCACGTAAAGTTATGCTGCCCTCTGAAATATAATTGGTGATTTTGTATGAACGCACAAAATTCACCAGAAATTGGTTGATTTTGTGCCAGCTCACAAAATTCAATCTTTCTAAACCTAATTTTACTAATTTAAAAAAATTAGGTCTTTTTTGCGGCCTACGCAATATCTCGAACCCTATTGGTCGAGACCAAACCTAGGCAAGCTAGGAAATTGATCCGCCATGGACTAGTAGGAGCAAAATCCTACCAAAAGTAGAAAGAAGTAAAAGGGAAACTACGGCAAATAGAAGCAGCAGCAAAAGGAGGCGCGGCCACGCCACTTGGTCAGCCGGTTTTCCCTAGCAGGCACTTCCCGTGGCCGGCCGGCCACGCCCCATATTATTACTTGCTGGACCCTCTTTCCCATCGACCAATCAAATCGCTCCAAAAGCGCCACACACACTTTTAATTAAGAGTGGAAGTTGGCTGGTCCATACACTTAATTCCTTAAGGAATTGGATATAGACTCCCCATGTCAGTCTCAAAACGATAACGACCACACGTTTTGGCCAGTCAATTCAACGAGCCTGGCCTCCCCCCAGCGCAGCCATACAAGCTCCATGATATTCACTGGCGCACCCACTTTCGTTCCAACCAATCGGAATTCTTATAGCGTGCCAGCAACAACCCTAACTGCTAGCCAAAAATAGGCTGGCTGAGCGGATAAAAGGGGTTTAAAGAAATTAAGACCGCATATGCTAGTCTTAAATTAATCATGTCCGTCCAACTTCGCCGGCCGAATTAATCGGTCTAGATTTAATTCCAACCAACGGGCAAGGCATGGATATGATCACCGGTGGCCCGGCTACAACCCTGGTCGATTGCATTGCTCCAACCTTGCCAGTAACACCGTGATTCGCTCACCCAAAGAGCGCCAACCACACGGCTTTAAATGCCTCAGGTTCGACCAGCGACAGTATATAACTGCCGCAAAGCAATCCTAACCACCCAACTTCGCTGGCCAAATTGACTGGCCCAGATCTAATTCCGGGTAACCAATAAGATGCTGTCATGATCACCGGCCATCCCTATTCCATGAGGACCGATCGGCCAAGCCACGACCTACCCGTATGGCTCCTGAACGGCTGCCCAAAGGAGGCTAGTTGCGCAGCCTACAAGGGTCTTAAATAAATTCAACGGCAGCCAACAACTGCCATAAATAATCTCAGCCACTCAATTTGGCTATCCAATTTAACCGTTCTAGATCTAACTTTGGCCGACCAATAGGATATCAAAATGGCTATCATCCATCACTCTCCTATAAGGACCGACTGGCTCATCTTTGGCGTGCACGAATAGCTCCCGGCAGCCTCCTGAAGATGGCCGGTCATGTTCCTTTTAAGAAATTAAGCTCTGCGACTAATTTAAAACATCTTTATACAACGATGCTTTATGAGCATCGATTAGTTTGAGCTGCTTGCTTAAAAGCGATGCATTATATGCATCGATTACAAACAATGTTTTATAAATATCGATTTCACAAATAATTTAATTATTTGACCTAAGAAGCCTTACGTGCTATTTCTTGCGGAAAGCCTTATGGCTTGACTTGTAATATATGACCGCCCGCCGCCTAGCTTGCGCGTGATTGGTCAAAATAACTAGGTCTTGCAAACAAGACCCGCTCAGCAACCTGCTGCATATTTTCCACGAAAGTACTCAAGACAACAAACATGTCACAAACCGGGGGATGTTCATCAGGGTATTGGTCTGGCGGTTTGCAGCGTGCGGCGTGCAACACACTCATTATGAGAAAGTGTCAGGAAAGGTGGACAGTTAGTGGCAGCAGAGAAGTAGTGGATGTATACCAACCCGTCTTCCCTCATTGAAAGACGTGGTTTTCAACATTTTCATACGATCCCACTTCTCCATCACTCAATTACTCCCACTTCCTATGAGATCATGGTGCGTTCAACTATGACTGATATAAATAGGTTTTTCAACCTATTTTAACCAATAACAGTTATCAACACAAGTATTCAGAAAACACCAATAACTTATAGCTTACACCCCGCAAGCGAGTTCCACATTCTGATACAAGTTATAAAACAACCACATCTTCAGAGTTAACCATTCTGATCTAAAACACCTTCTTCGCTTCCCTCCCTAAGATCAACCCTTATCCTTCATTTTGTGACCAAAGCAAGACTGGAACGACCATTTCTTGGTTTAGACCAGAATTGTACAGATTGATCTCTCGAATCTAAAGTACTCCCGTGCAGTGCATTTGTTTAAGGTTTAGAGTCGTTTCTCGGTGGCACACCCAAATTTACCATTTCCAACAGAATCAGTTTTTACCCTAAAACAACTGGCGACCACAGTGGGAGATTAATCTCTCGGTTGCAATATCAACTTTCAATTTCATTTCAATCTTCTCAAATTCAAGATGGTGGATCTTAGGTCTGGGTCAGTTACCAATCCTGATGCTGCTGGCACTGATAATACTCCTGGCGCCACTATCCCTGCTGTTAACACTAATGTACCGCCTGCCAGCACAGTCAACACATCTCATGGCGTTACACCCTCTATCACTAACACCAGCAGTGCCGGAAACATCCCCTCAAGCGTGATGCCTCCTATCACAAGAGCCAGAGCCGCTGCTACTCCTAACATTTCTTCGAGCGTGACGCCCCCAATTGTCACCGAGATTTGCTACCACTTCTTTGTTAGGTCGAGAGACTGGAGGGTCCATAGGAAACCAACATCCTATTACTATTTCCGATTTGATGGAGAGATAAGAAGTTATTTCCAAATATCAGACGGACATGGATACAACTCAAAAGGAGGTACTCACTTTTCTCAAGACGCTAACGGAAAGATCACCGCCAGAACCACGCCAACCCCAAATGGGGCAGACAAGGAACACTTTCATGACTCCTGGCGCAAGCAGTTCAACATGGCGTATCTTTATGGATGAAGAAGTTCGTGTAGCTCCTGAACGACCATCAGAAAGGAATCAACAATCCAACTTTATCATACGAGAGGACCTGGAACAACTCCTCCAGAGTCGAGGCAGGTAAAATCAAGATACCATCAGCACCAACCTCCTTATCCTCTTGACGTGCAAAGAGTTCATCTTCCAAGAGGATATTCTTCTCCACAGTTCTCCCTTTATGACGGTACAGGTAACGCTCGTGAACACATCTCTTGTTTTTTGGAATCACTAGGGGAGCATGAATATAACCATATCCTCCGCCTGAAAGAATTCTCAAAATCACTCACTGGAAGGGCGTACACTTGGTACAACAACATTGCACCAAACAACATAGCCAATTGGTGTGAAATGGTTACCACTTTCTACAAGAAATATTTCTTTGTGTCTGAGCAAATCACCTTATCAGACTTGGGAAGGATGTTTCCGCGAAACAATGAACATCCAAATGATTATGTCAATAGATTCAGGATTCAAGCGCTAGAGTGTCATGACCAAAATGTGACTGAACATCAATTGGTGGAGCTGTGCATTAATGGCATGGTACCTGTCTATCACGCTTTACTGGAGAACCTGCGCTTCCATACATTTTCTGAACTTCATGAAGCTACTAAGCGGTCGGCCACAATAGCACCATCCTTGCTGGAAAGAACCAGGCCCGCCAAGAATGAAGATGTACATGAGACTCGAGGGAACATACGTTTCATCAACAAACAATACAACACTCAACCCTCTGTAAGCTTGGTGAGTGAAGGGGAAAGATAAAATCTCCAGCTGCAGAACAACAACCCAAACGTACGGCACTAGCACAGCAGACAGCTCAAACCCAGAAGGCTACGACTAAAACGCTTACACAGCAACAAGAAACTGGAGAGTATGCTCTAACCTTTCCATTTCCGATTGAAGAGGTAATCAAACTCCTAGAAGCATGGATTCAAGATGACGCCATCAAGCTACCTCCTCTCAGACGTCCACCAACTGAAGAAGAAATGGAAAATCCCAAATATTGCCGTTACCATAGGTTCGTCAATCACCCAACCAGTGACTGCAACAAATTTAAACGCATTTTCAAAGAGAAGGTGGATGAAGGCGAACTTCAACTAGGCACTGAAGGAGTTCACAGAGATCCCTTTCATGTCAGGAGCTGCATGATTTCTGGGGACTCCGTCCACAAAACCGTACAGTCTATGATGGAGCATCTATTTGAGATTCTGTATTTCTCCAAGGCGCAGCGTCAAGACATATTTGCATCCCTCAACCGTGTTGTATCAGGCAAGCGGCTGTTTCCATCCAGGGAAGCCGTTCCCAACCATCGCTTACTTGAAGGATGTCGAGTTTGACATCACAATGATTGACACGGCCTATGACTTCAACATTGTCACCGTCAAGACTCTGAGAGATGCAAGGATTTCAAAGCAGGAAGTCATTCACTACCAAACCATAATCAAAAACTCAGAAGGAGAGTCCAGAGACGCTTATGGGTACATTAATCTCAAAATCAAGGTGGGAGATGCTCTAAAACACGCCAAATTTCATATAGTTAAAAGAGTACCCAAATTTTTATATGGTCCTGGGGAGCTCATGGATACACGACAACAAGGAGAAGCTATGAGTATGTCCTTTGCCAGTGTCTATACCTGAAAGGGTCTCCAACAAGCCATCCAATCCCGAAGACTATTTGTTGCCGTATCAACAACTCGCGAATGTGACATAGCTGCCTGTAGAGAGCGCATCAGCATTTGTTCGCAGATTCCGGACACAAGTAAGTCTTATTGAACAACCCTTTTTGCAACCAGTCACTCCTCTTTCCGCCAAGTCTTGGGGACTCGATCCGATTATCTACCCAGCCGTCACAAGGAGATGTGAATGGGATGCTGGTCCTTTCAAGTATTTTATCAAGAGTTTAGAAGCTTTCTCAGTCAAAAATAAGGAATCTTAGAATCAAGTAACGGTGCAACGACCAAACCCATTTCAAGTTTGGGATATGGTAGTAAGGATTGCTGCACAACCTACTTCGCCCGATTCCACAGAAGGAAAAGACGAGCCGTATCTGGTAGCAGAAGTTATATTGGGAGGCTACTGCAAGCTCATCAATACTGACAAGCTAGAGGGCGTAATAATGCACGCCAGGTGGCTCAAACCTTTCAATACCTAAAATATCATGTCGCCTCTTCCCTAGAGTTTCCTTTAGCATTTCCCTTTTCATGCAATGTTTGTAATTCCTCCAAAATGATTGCACCGGCTTGCATTCATAATTAGGGTTTCAGTTTATCAGTTAATTGGAGCATTATTTCTTTTCATAAAATTACTCTTGAATCATTCCAAAACAAAAATCTCAAATAAACTCAAAACCCTCAAAAAATAATTACCTACTAGCTCAAAACCAGAAAATTGAACTACAGAGGAAACATCTCTTATATTCCAAAACATACCCAAGAAGGGAATATACAAAGGAAAAAAAGAAGAAGGAAGGACAAAATATTCAAGGGAAATCTTCCAGCAGCAGTACATCTTTCTTAGAGAAGACGTCTTTCTACTTCTTCAGAAACGGTACATCCAGTCACGTTGTGCATGTCGTCAATTGAAGATGAGGCCTCCTTCATCTGTTTAGCTAACAAGATATGGTTTTTGGGTCTCTTGACTCGTGGCAAGGCTTCCATGCTCGTATATACCTAGTCGGCGCGCCACAAGCCTTCAAGAAGCGTGTAATCTGCAAGGGAAAAATCAAACAGAAGGTTGGTCGAATCCTTAGACATTAATGTTATTTTCCCTATTTTGAGTTGCCGTTGCCAGCGTTGCATGTGTTGAGATATTATTGTGGAAGCGGTATTCTTTCCCATGAGAAGAAAACACGACTTTCCGACCATCACTATTTGTGTGCCGTTTTCCCATCCGACATGTCCCCTCGGTAGAATGGTGTTGATGGTGGATTTTCAACAAGGGTTAAAATTGTAAAATCACGATACTGAATGTTTTTGACCCGACTTCAGGAGCGCATGTGACGATTCATATTTTACGATCCGTGAACCGTTTCACGATCTATGGTCGAGTTCCTCTCAGAGCCATAATGAATATGTTTATCGAAAGGCCTCCTACTAGCTGAGCGTTCGATGCTACGTATTTCATCGTGACCTCTATGTAGAATAATGGAATTGGGCGGTCCTCCTACATGATTGTTTGTTGAGAGGGCATAACTCCTTCAGGACGTCGGTGACACTCACTGTTCCCTGACTACATAGAGAGACCGTGTATATATTCTGGCGGCTCTCCTACATAATTGTTTGTTGAGGGGGAAAAACTCCTTCAGGACTCCAACGATGCACGTTGTTCCCTGACTATACACCTTTCAGAACGAGTATGATGCTTTAACTATCTCATATCTCGATTCTAGAATATATTAATTCTACCATGACATTCGCCACTGAATTCCTAGAAAATAATCTATTATATCTCATTACTCCGTTCCATGGCTATCCCCGGCTGATTCCATGGATTAGTAATAGATAACCGTCTTATCTTATTACTCCGTTCCTTGAATTCCCACGCTGAATTCATGGATTAGTAATAGATACACAATTCATTATTACTCCGTTTCATGAGTCATTCTACGCTGAATTTCATGAATTAGCAATAAATATCCAACAATCGGGCATCTGGACTATCACCGAGTAAGCCCCAATAAAATGTTGCAAGTGTACTCAACAATGATGCACGAACAAGCAATCGAAAACATGGACAAACGAGGAATCCTACACAAAACATGAGAGAGAAAATAATAAAAGAGGCGCCTAGGGACCGGGCCCACCGGCCGGCCGGTCACGCCGCCGTGGCCGGTCCCCCACGCCTCTTCCCTTTATTTTTCTTATTTTATGATTTTCATGAATTCATGAAGACTCCTTCATTCGAGCAACTTTCCTTGTTTGAGCAAAACTCACGGTTTCTCCATATTTTCACGGTTTCATGAAAAATAATAAAAATAGGGAAAGGTGTTGCGGGACCGTGCTACCTATCCGGCCGGCCATGCCCTAACCGTGGCCGGTCCCACACCTTGCAATCCTTGTTTTCATAATTATTTATTTCCCCCATCTCATGAAATTCCTCCGTTTGAGCACAAATCATGGTTTCTTCATATTTTCTCAAATATTGCTCAAACAATGAAAAAAGCCAAAAAGTCAATTGGTCTCATGGCCGACTAGGCTTTTCACGAAAATAGTAAAATATTATTATTATTTTGATATTCTCAAAATATTGATCAAACGAGCAAAGTCCTACTTGCTCATTCGAGCAAAATCAAGGATTTCAGTCAAAGATCAAACTCTTCTGAAAATCCAAAATATTGCTCAAACGCGCATCAGAAAATACCGAAACTCTCAGGACTGAGACACGGACATTATGGTGACACGGGCATGCTTCCTTGAATGACCAAGGCCGACCCTAAGGCTTGCAAAGAACCGGTCCCATACATCTCCATGATTTTGACCTAATTTGCTCAATTGCTCATATTGGGTCCAAACTCTTTCCAACCAACTTCGAATTTGCTCAAACGACCATCATCTGGTCCCACGACCACCAAGGGCCGGTTTCATGCCATCTTGGTCGGTCCCTCACTTCTCCATAAATTAGGTTTTATTACCTAATGCTCGGACGAGCACTATTTTAATAAATGATGAAACTGGCATTTGATCATTCTTTCACCAACCGGTCAACTAAGGACTCTGGTGCATGCTCACGCAAGCACTTGGGCACCACATGGTCGTCCATCATCCCATGTGGTCGGTCCCTCCTTCACTCAGTAACCTATTTTCAGTAATTCATCGATTGACGAACAATTGATCAAAAATTAGGGTTTCGAACAAACGCTCCACAATAATAATTCTGAGCAAGTTCAAACACTAATAATTTTATGTTGATCCAGCAATCAACATCCAGATTAATTATATAATATTTGTTAGACTACCAATATTTATGTCACGTTACCAGTAATTCATCGAATTGAGCAATACTTGCTCTGGCTCGAATATTGATCCAACTATCAATATTCAATAATTCGTCGAATCGAGTAATACTTTCTCAGTTGCTCGAATTTACAATATTTTCTCAGACAAGCAATATCAATATAAAAACTGTGGTCTCAATCATAAATCACTGAATATTCGTCACTCATGCTCAATTCAACAAAACTTAGACTCACTGTCTAATAAGTCAACGACTGACTAATCAAATACACGTCTGATTTGCAGACTCCACGTTCGTGAGACATCAATCATGTCACATGGGGGGATATCAATTAGGGTTTTGGTTTGGCGGCCTACAGCACATGTGTTCATCCACGATGAGAAATGTGAGTAAGTCGTGAAAACGGTTGAAGGAGTTAGCAAAGTAGTGGGTGCACGATCAGTCAACTCTCCACACGACATGAAACTTACTTTACCACGATCTCTCACTTTCCCACTCTTTCACTCAAGAAACCGTCACACTTACTGGGATCAATGTGTTCACTATTCTGACAATATAAATAAGTCTCGGAATTCACGATTTAGATATACGCAAGAAGACACAGAAAATCCATGAGATATTGAACAGACAATCCATCGTCTAGCCAAGAATAATCGTGTGAGAAACACTCTCTCAATCATTTGAAACTTATTTACACAAACTTGCAGAAACCTTCAACACATCCACAATCCTTGATCATCATTGATCCCACAATTCTCAACTTCCCTCCTACAGATTAACCCATCTCCCTTTTTGTGACCGAATTGACTCTGGAACGGCCATTGACTTGGTTTAGGCCGGAGTCCTACAGATTGATCTCTCGAACTCAAAGCACTCCCGTGCAGTGCATCTGTTTCAGGCTAGGCAGTTTTCTCGGTTGAGGAGTCTCGTCCGATCGGTTGTCTCTTCACTTTCCTAAAAAACCAGCAAATCGTTTTTATCCATCAATAGATTGGCGACCACATTGGGAGATTAATATCTCGGTTGCAATCTCAAACTTTCACAAAATGGTTGATCTTAGGTCAGGTTTAGTTACAAATCCTTACACAAACAACGCTAACACTAGCAACAATGGTGGTACTCCAAAAACTACTCCTGCTTCCAACATCGATGCTGATGATACCACTCCTCCTCTAACCAACATTGGAGACCATCCCCTGTTCGGCTGCTCTCCCCAAGAAATCAGAGAAAATCCGCCTACCATAGTTGATCTCATGAAGGTGCAAGAGACTCTCGCCAAAAATCAGATTGACATGGCTACCACTCAGAAAGAGCTGTGCAATTATCTCAAAACTCTCACTGACAAGATGTCATAGAAAGTTCAGGAGAAGGGAAAAGCCAAAGAAACATCTCCGACTGCTGATCCTGAAGTCACTCCAATCCATGTAGTAGACGATGATGAAGCCCACAAGGCTGCAGATAACCCACCAATGAAGGAACCTGTAGGCTTCATCACCCGTGAAGACCTAGAACGCTTTATGGAGGATTGAGGAAAATACAAAGTGCCATCTGTTCACCATCATCAACCTCTGTATCCTGCTACTATGCAAAGAATTCATCTCCCGAAGGGCAATACCTCCCCAACGTTTACACTGTACAACGGAACGGGGAATGCTCGAGAACATGTCTTTCGATTCCTGGAAGCACTAGGAAAATATGAACACAAACATGTTGTCCGTCTGAAGGAATTCTCAAAGTCTCTGGCAGGCAGAGCATACACCTGGTACAATAACATCGCACCAGCAAGCATGGAGAAATGGTTAATGCTTTCAATCGGAAATACTTATTCGTCTCGGAGCATGTCACTCTCTCTGATTTAGGAAGAATATTTCAGAAGAAAAATGAACATATCAACGTGAAAAGGTTCAGAGTCCAATCTTTGTCATGATCCGAATTACACTGAACAACAACTCGTAGACTTGTGCATCAATAGATGGAATGACCCGGTCTACAGAGCTTTACTAGAAAATCTATGATTCCATACTTTCTCAGAACTCCATGAAGCAGCCAAGCGATCAACAACTACTTCTCCGGCTCTAATGGAAAGAACAAGAACTACAAAAGTTGAGGAACCGCAAGAAGCTCGAGGCAGTGCCAAGCACCTGATCAACAAATAGTACAATGTCCAACCTTCCATGAATGTTGTTGCTCAAGGAAGCAAAAGTAAAGCTTCTGCTCAAACGTGTGACATCCAAGGCTCCTCCAAAGGCGCAAGGAAAGGATAACCAGTCCTGAAATGCACAAACCTCAACCCAGCATCAACAAATGGGGAAATGATCAGACAGACTCAAACTTCCCTCTTCTCATTGAAGGAATGATCGAGTTACTGGAAGTATGGATTCAAGATGGTGCAATCAAATTATCATTCATCAGGGGAGAGCCAACTGAAGAAAAAACCCCAGGAACGGTCGCCTTCATAGGTTCATCAATCATCCAACGAGTGGCTGCAATGTTTTGAAGTGCATCTTCAAAGAGAAGGTTTATCCAGGAGAGTTTCAACTGGGGACTGAACGAGTACACATAACCCTCTCCCAATCGAAACCTTCATTCTATCTGAACAACCAGTCAAAGAAGTAGTTCAATCGTTGATCGAGCATATCTGTGAAATTGCTCTATCTGTCTAAGGCACAAAGGAAAGACATGTTCAAAGCACCGAATTACATTGTGTCAGACGTATGCCCATCCCGGAAATACTCCTCGAACCTTCATCCACAGACAAGGAGATGCACGATTGGGGACTGCTTACCACAGTCCATCTCAGAGGAAATGAATTCGGAAGATGTTGATCGATGATGACACCGCCATCAACATCATTCCACTGAAAACCCTCAGAGCCGCAGGTATCACTCGACAAGAAGCTACTTGTGATCCCATCTCAATCAGAGACCTTGAAGGAACGTTCGGAAATACTTATGGCTACATCACTCTCAAAGTGAACATAAGTTCAACCTGGACAGAAACCAAGTTTCACATAATCAGGAAGATCCAGGATATGACGTGTTATTCAGACAAGCGTGGATCCACGCTGAAAATATGGGTACTGACAAAGCGCCTTTGGTTGCACATCTCTCCAACGAAGAAAGTTCTGATCCAGAAGATTTGGCGGACAGCCCATCATCACAACACTTGGAGGAATTTCGAACTTTGACGAGGTTGAAGCAAGAACCTGCAAAGGATGTATAGATATTCATCAAGAGGTTCCGCACTCAGGCAAGTCTCATTCCTTCCATGTCCATGTCATTTATTTCCTCACATTCTATCCTAGCATGGGGACTTCTGCTAGCAACTCTGCAAGACGTTATGAATGGTATCTTCACCGCATTAGTATTTTACCAAGTGGTGGAATCTGACATTTCTACGAATCGAGCACTGAGAGATTCATTACTGAGATAATGTCCAAGCATGGCAAAGAACACTTTGGGCGTTTCTCCATAGCCTTGCAGGAGTGTCCATGTGTTCCACAAAATCATAAAGCTTTGATGTCTGCACAAGTGTTGAATCCCACTACGCAGCGAAAGGAATGCTGAATCAACAGAAGATACTCGGGGCCAAGACAATCAGGCCTAAGACATTCGAAGCTTGAAGGATATGATGCTTCAACGCTCAAGCATCTCAGAAGTCTTCAAATTGTACTCCCAATCAAAGAGTACACCTTCGATAATGGTGCCTCTGGCTTCAGCACAAATATCTCGACGATGACACACTGATTCACCACCGACACGATCAAAGTGTAAGTGAACTACAATTGATAAGTCTTCACTATCCCATGATAAGACTTCTGGAGCAGATGCAACATCATTCATCGATGGCATAAATTCCTTCAAACACACTAGGGACTTGATCTTATTGGAAAGATTGATTCATAATAAGTCATTGCAACATGATGTGATTCCATGAAACGTCATCAACGGAACCTCTCTACATCAGAAGCCCCTGCACGACTGAGTAACTTCTTCTCTTCACCAATCACATCCAGAATGAAGGCCGCTGCTGCTATCTGCCGCAACAATGTCGACTCACTGATAGTTCACAGTAAAGTCATACTGATCAGGAGAATTCGGGTTGTACTCCCAGTACATCTACATCTTAGGGATGCTCAAACCACCAACTAGTTCGTGAATGTAAAGGCATACTGGATGAAGGAGCAAAGGCTATGTCGATAAATCATGGTTCTAACCTTTTCAGTCTCTGAAGCAACTCCGACCATAATATCGGCATCAACAAGGATATGTGAAGGAACTCCATTCATGGTCTCAGTATCAACAAGAATTTTTGGAGAGAATTCAATCGTGATCTCAGCATCAACAACAGTCTCAGGCGAAACATCCGGCTTCATCAACTGTCTATTCTCTGAAGCGTTACTCGATGGATCGTATTTCTTCAAGCCCTAATGTTTCATATCAAGATGTGTATACATGAAAACATGTTAACATGAACGTCTTCAAAGCTTGCACGACAGCCGGGCACGAGCCAAAGTCTTCTACAAGATGTTCTCATCGCCTCTACAAAGGAGATACAACACGTTCCAGGCCATGGGTTTATTAAAACGTACCAATGGGTGAGGAATGGGACAATGCTTCCTCAACAAAATATGTTCGTCTATGTCTCTTCTACAACATACCAAAAGGGCGCATCAATCGGACATATGAGCTGAAAGATATGGCCTTTACCGTCAGGTCTACGAAATCTGAAAAATTTGTACGGGATTACAAATTACAAATGTGCATGCTTCGTTGGCTGACCTCTACAACTTCAAATTGAGTGATTCTTTTCTCATGTGATAACTCAGTCTCTTAGATTCAAAAGTTGGGGTCAAGCATCGAATTCTGACGTCGTATGAGGTTCCTACAGCTTCCAGAGCATACAACATGCAAGCAGCAATTCTTAGACGGGATTCATAACTTCCACAGTCGATCGGTGTCCACCAGGACTTTCCACTAAGTCCTTCATCAAGGTACCTCCAACTTCGACCACCTAGGTATTTACATCAATTTTTCTACCTGGGTCCTCTATCTAGGTCTTGCCAGAAGAAGGGAAAACGAAAAGGAGAGATTTAACAAAATACTGGGGACTGACGGTTCACTTATCATGGCGATCAGTTTCACAGTCCAAGACCCGTGGCACCAGACTCTCTTGTGATGATCATTCATCATAAAAGGAATGCTACCACTGGTACATGCAACCATGGTCATTACATCATCCCATCTTGAGAGCAACCTCAGTTGTGGTCTCGTGACCAGGGTTTCAGAAGTGATGTTTCTACGACTGACAGAAACAAGCTGGTACTGCAAGCACCATGCTCATGTATCAATCAAGGGGTCCTGATCTCAAATTAATTAACGGCATTTAAATCCTTCATCAAACGACCAAGACACAAGCAAATGGTCTAAAGACACAACAGGGGCGTTTTACAACGAGCTCGTCCGAGACAATTTTACACTGTCCTGCACGAAGAAGCGAGCTGGGAGCAATTGGTGAAGAATCTAAGGTTGATTCATATGTCATTCTCTTCGTATGGATGTCCTCTACAACATATACAAAATTCACAACAATTGGATGAAATAGCAAAAAGATGTGGCCAAAACCTTGGGCTACATGACAGCTGAATTTTTTCTGAAAACCTCCTGGAAGTTTACTGTTTCGTCAATTTCGGCCCTTAAACGTGCTCAAAAGCTGAAAAGCTTCTTTGCTAAAGCTTGGAAATTTTCTGAGGATGAAAAACATGGGTAGATCACAAAAATCCGACATCGGACGAAGATTCTACAACAATTTCAATGAAGACCTAACTTCTGAATTTTCTGATGACGAATTATGACGAAATTCTTCATTCATCCACATCTGAATCAGGAGCTACACCATCAACGCAGCCGATAGTCTCACTTGCTGAAGTCGGCGGTGCTTCTGCTGATGAGATATGAGCTTTTCATCTTCAGATCTTTTCTTCTGTGATATTTCATCACGTCCCTGCTTTCCCTCCGCATCTGCTAATACCAAGAAAGCATATATCTTAGCACGGACGACTCCCAGATGATCGAGAGACATACAATATAGCAACTTTCCAGCGTCTCTGAAAGGTTGATTCACCTCGGAATGAACATCTGCAGAAGTCTTCATCTTTGACTTGATATTTCTGGAACGATCTCCGGAAGAGTCAGAAGAGTGGTTGTAACCAGAAGTCACCACCATCTGAGGCGAAAGGCATGGCGTCATGGATATACCAATAACAAACACGCAACAAAAATGGTAACCATCCAACTCTTACCTATTTACAATTTCACTAGCTGTAGTGATTATAATCTCGAGAATTTGTTCACTCCTTCAAACCTACAAAGACGAACAAAATTCGTTATTCAAAACCATAACGTGATTTTCATAAAACTGTGAACAATTCACGAAACTTCCATCATATGAACAATTCACATAATTTTCACCGTGTGACCGACTCCCACCGAGTGAACACTCATTTGTTTTGTGCATACACTATCAGATCACAAAATCCATACAAACAATATTTTATCAAAAATTGTTTACTTCCAGCAATTGCTGAAAATCAAAATTTGATTTCACATAAATTTTCACTGTGTGAACATTCACTGGTTTTACAAAAATTGGATAGACGTCCATTCTACAATTGTAAAAACTCACAATACCGACATTATTTCACCATGAATAATTGTCTACTTTCAACAGTTGTTCAAAATCAAAACATTGATTTTACAAAATTATATATTTTAACGTGAAACTCACGTAACTTTGAAAATATGTTTTTTTTTTGCTCCCTCACGCGAACATTCGTCTTTGAAACGAGAGTATATTTTCAAAGATTTCTGAAATCTCGAAGATAAATTTTTTCATGAAACCTCATAAACAATTTTTTTATTACTAACAGACGCACGTCTATTCAAAAAAAAAAACTTTCCTCTTGTACAAGCATCCACTTTTGAAATGAGAGTTTATTCAATTTTGTGAAGTCTCACATATTTAAAAAATAAAAAAAATTGGTTTTCGTGAAAACTCATAGTCAATTTTTATAATTAGACCCAGGTCTATTTTGTTTATATTTTTTAAACTAACAAACAAAGGAACGTTTGTTCCTAAAACAAAGATTTCCTTTTTGGGACGGGCCACAAACGTTAAACCGACCAAAACAGAATGACCGATCGTCCAAATCAGCAGTGCTTCATCCCTCCGTATTCGTGAGATGACACTCTATCATACTGTCAGGGTCCTTACCTTGGCATTTGCTCATACATGACACCATTGGAGCAAATCGGGGGATTCTGAAAATGCCTTTGTATGACTAATCCCGACTTCTTATCTCGTGCACCGGAGAATCACCATCCATTGCTTACTGCGGAACATGACTGTCCCCCACTAAGCAGGGGACTTAATGTTAATGGTGGATTTTCAACAAGGGCTAAAATCGTAATATCATGATACTGCATGTTTCTGACCCGGCTTCAGGAGCGCATGTGACGATTCATATTTTACGATCCCTGAACCGTTTCACGATCTCTGATCGAGTTCCTCTCAGAGCCATAATGAATATGTTTCTCGAAAGGCCTCCCACTAACTGAGTGTTCGATGCTACGCATTTCATCGTGACCTCTATGTAGAATAATGGAATTGGGCGGTCCTCTTACATATTTGTTTGTTGAGAGGGCATAACGCCTTCAGGACGTCGGCGACACTCGTTGTTCCCTGACTACATAGAGAGACCGTGTATATATTCAGGCGGCTCTCCTACATAATTGTTTGTTGAGGGGGCAAAACGCCTTCAGGATACCAACGATGCACGTTGTTCCCTGACTATGCACCTTTCAGAACGAGTATGATGCTTCAACTATCTCATATCTCGATTCTACAATAGATTAATTCTACCGTGACATTCGCCACTGAATTCCTAGAAAATAATCTATTATATCTCATTACTCCGTTCCATGGCTATCCCCGGCTGATTCCATGGATTAGTAATAGATAACCATCTTATCTCGTTACTCCGTTCCTTGAATTCCCCGGCTGAATTCATGGATTAGTAATAGATACACAATTCATTTATTACTCCGTTTCATGAGTCATTCTCCGCTGAATTTCATGAATTATTAATAAATATCCAACAATTGGGCATCTTGACTATCACCGAGTAAGCCCTAATAAAATGGTGCAAGTGTACTCAACAATGATGCACGAACGAGCACCCAAATGCATGAACGAGCATTCGAAAACATGGACAAACGAGGAATCCTACACAAAACAGGAGAGAGAAAATAATAATAAAAATAATAAAAGAGGCGCCTAGGGACCGGGCCCACCGGCCGGCCGGTCACGCTGCCGTGGCCGGTCCCCCACGCCTCTTCCCTTTATTTTTCTTATTTTATTATTTTCATGAATTCATGAAGACTCCTTCATTCGAGCAACTTTCCTTGTTTGAGCAAAACTCACGGTTTCTCCATATTTTCACGGTTTCATGAAAAATAATAAAAATAGGGAAAGGTGTTGCGGGACCGTGCTACCTAGCCGGCAGGCCATGCCCTAACCGTGGCCGGTCCCACACCTTGCAATCCTTGTTTTCATAATTATTTATTTCCCCCATCTCATGAAATTCCTCCGTTTGAGCAAAAATCATGGTTTCTTCATATTTTCTCAAATATTTCTCAAACCATGAAAAAAGCCAAAAAGTCAATTGGTCTCATGACCGACTAGGCTTTTCACGAAAATAGTAAAATATTATTATTATTTTGATATTCTCAAAATATTGATCAAACGAGCAAAGTCCTACTTGCTCATTCGAGCAAAATCAAGGATTTCAGTCAAAGATCAAACTCTTCTGAAAATCAAAAATATTGCTCAAACGCGCATTAGAAAATACCGAAACTCTCAGGACTGAGACACGGACATTATGGTAACACGGGCATGCTTCCTTGACTGACCAAGGCCGACCCTAAGGCTTACAAGGAGCCGGTCCCACACATCTCCATGATCTTGACCTAATTTGCTCAATTGCTCATATTGGGTCCAAACTCTTTCCAACCAACTTCGAATTTGCTCAAATGACCATCAGCTGGTCCCACGACCACCAAGGGCCGGTTTCATGCCCTCTTGGTTGGTCCCTCACTTCTCCATAAATTAGGTTTTATTACCTAATGCTCGGACGAGCACTATTTTAATAAATGATGAAACTGGCATTTGATCATTCTTTCACCAACCGGTCAACTAAGGACTCTGGTGCATACTCACTCAAGCACTTGGGCACCACATGGTCGTCCATCATCCCATGTGGTCGGTCCCTCCTTCAATCAGTAACCTATTTTTAGTAATTTATCAATTGACGAACAATTGATTAAAAATTAGGGTTTCGAACAAATGCTCCACAAATAAAAATTATGAGCAAGTTCAAACACTAATAATTTTATGTTGATCCAGCAATCAACATCCAGATTAATTATGTAATATTTGGTAGACTACCAATATTTTAATTAATATTTTATTGGGTCACGTTACCAGTAATTCATCGAGTTGAGCAATACTTGCTCTTGCTCGAATATTGATCCAACTATCAATATTTAGTAATTCGTCGAATCGAGTAATACTTGCTCAGTTGCTCGAATTTATAATATTTTCTCAGACGAACAATATCAACATAAGAACTGTAGTCTCAATCATAAATCACTGAGCATTCGTCACTCATGCTCAATTCAACAAAACTTCGACTCACTGTCTAATAAGTCAACGACTGACTAATCAAATACACGTTTGCTTTGCAGACTCCACGTTCGTGAGACATCAATCACGTCACATGGGGGGATATCAATTAGGGTTTTGGTCATGCGGCCTACGGCACGTGTGTTCATCCACGATGAGAAATGTGAGTAAGTCGTGCAAACGGTTGAAGGAGTTAGCAAAGTAGTGGGTGCATGATCAGTCAACTCTCCACACGACATGGAACTGACTTTACCACGATCTCTCACTTTCCCACTCTTTCACTCAATAAACCGTCACACTTACTGGGATCAATGTGTTTACTATTTTGACAACATAAATAAGTCTCGGAATTCACGATTAAAATATACACAAGAAGACACAGAAAATCCACGAGATATTGAACAGACAATCCATCGTCTAACCAAGAATCATCGTGTGATCAATACTCTCTCAATCATTTGAAACTTATTTACACAAACTTGCAGAAACCTTCAACACATCCACAATCCTTGATCACCATTGATCCCACAATTCTCAACTTCCCTCCTACAGATCAAACCATCTCCCTCTTTGTGACCGAATTGACTCTGGAACGGCCATTGACTTGGTTTAGGACGGAGTCCTACAGATTGATCTCTCGAACTCAAAGCACTCTCGTGCAGTGCATCTGTTTGAGGTTAGGCAGTTTGCTCGGTTGAGGAGTCTCGTCTGATCGGTCGTCTCTTCACTTTCCTAAAAAACCAGCAAATCGTTTTTCCCCATCAACAAATGGGAAGAACTTTTTTTTGTTGTTGCAATCAAGGTATTAATCATAGCATTCGATGAATGAATATGAGGCTCCACTGTATCCCTACCAAAAAGTGCTGCATCGAAAGTTTCAAATCAGGATATTTCATCCATTCATCCAATTGGAAACATAAAATCATCAAAGTAGCGTGAATGAAAGATTATTATTCTATGAAGCCCTGGCTCCAGCCTCATAAACAAAAACCACTAAATATCAAAAGCATCTGCAAGCTACAAAAAGATGCTTATCTACGAAAGGGAATAACAAAGTGGGAAATCTAGTTATCAACCTCAACGCCAAGGTTAATGGCACCTTCACTGGAGTCCTCTTTAGAAGCCGCTTCAACGTTCTCTCCAGAAGCCGCATCAATGTCCTCTCCAGGAGCCGCTTCAACGTGCTCTCCAAAATCCACTTCAACCTCCCTTCCAGGAGCTACTTCAACCTCTTCCTTGGAAGCCGCATCAACATCTTTTTCATAGGCCGCTCCTATACACTCTTCGGAAGCTGCTCCGACATCCTTTTCAGAAACTGCTCCAACAGCCTTTTGAGGATGCACCGGTTCGTCCACATCAGAGTCAAGAATTATGACACAATTATGAATAGGTTAATCATGTTTATTCTCACTAGAAGGTTGTTCATGCTACATCCTTTGTCGCTTTCGCCGAGCCACAAATCTTTCAGCCCTGGCGCTTGTTGGATGAGTTGCTTCATCGTGTCTCCATTTTTCCTCCATGCTAACTGAAGCCAAGAAAGCTTGAACATGCTCTCGAACAATGCACAGATGTGCAAGAGACATACCCTGTATAGCCCAGCCAGCTTCACGAAACGGATGATCTATCTTAGCAAATACTTCTTCAGACGTGGCCATCCTAGGATTGTCAGCTTCAAAATCCTTCTCTAGGGAGTTGGAAGAATAATCATCACCAGGAGTTCCCGTCATACACTACAGAAAAGTGTTACGGTTATGTCAACAACTGACACGCAAAAAATATATATACAAGAAAATACGAAGCACGTACCTAGAAGAAAGAGAAGTGCATCTCTGTGATTATAGGTGTGAAAAGAAGGGCTCAAGTGCTTCCTTTTATATTCAGCAAGTTAACAAGATCCGTGGAAGGAAAAGACTCACTATCTGCCGTGAATAGAGGCTTTAGATGCGGAATATCAACCGACTATATGCTTATCCACCTGGAACTGATTGGCGTGTACTAAGGGAATTATCACCACATGCTTTGATGCTTCATTAGATGATCTTGCTCAAAGACCAAGCTGGCCTATATCCCGGTAACGTCTGTTTAAACTTCCCTCGTGAATTTTTATCTGTCACCATCCAGTGCTTACCCCGCAACAATGTCACTGTTACGTACTAAGCAGGGGACTTAATATTGATGGTGGTTTTTAGTTCAGGTCTAAAATTTTAAAACCCTGTATTTAATGCGCTGTCATTCTGCAAAGAAGTTGAGCCATTTAAAAGTGGATAGTGCCCAGGCCTCTTTACTTACATATGTATTGAGTAATTCAGTATATTTATATGAAATTTATCTAGAATGGTGCGTGTAGCAACAATCCCAAATATTCTGTAAATTTTATCTTCCACCTGAATTACTCACTAATGCATGGTCTGTTGAGTATTTATTTTCTACTATGTTCCCCAACCGAACTTTTAATGTTGGCATGACATGACAATTAATGTTCGCTCGTAGCTGAGTAACGTGAATTTCCCCAAGTGTCGGGATTAAGATATGCATGGAAGTACTCAATTAGAGGCACGCAAAGTTATGCTTCCCTCTGAAATATAATTAGTGATTTTGTATGAACGCACAAAATTCACCAGAAATTGATTGATTTTGTGCCATCTCACAAAATTCAATCTTTCTAAACCTATTTTACTAATTTTAAAAAATTAGGTCTTTTTTGCGGCCTACGCAATATCTCGAACCCTATTGGTCGAGACCAAACCTAGGCAAGCTCGGAAATTGATCCGCCATGGACTAGTAGGATCAAAATCCTACCAAAAGTAGAAAGAAGTAAAAGAGAAACTGCGGCAAATAGAAGCAGCAACAAAAGGAGGCGCGTCCATGCCACTTGGCCAGCCAGTTTGCCCTAACAGGCACTGCCCGTGGCCGGCCTACCACTCCCCATATTGTTGCTTGCTGGCCCCTCTTTCCCATCGACCAATCAAATCGCTCCAAAAGCGCCGCACACACTTTTAATTAAGAGTGGAAGTTGGCCGGCCCATACACTTAATTCCTTAAGGAATTGGATATAGACTGCCCATGTCATTCTCAAAACGATCACGGCCACACGTTTTGGCAAGTCCATTCGACGAGCCTGGCCTCCCCGCAGCGTAGCCAGACAAGCTCCATGATATTCACTGGTGCGCCCACTTTCGTTCCAACCAATCGGAATTCTTATAGCGTGCCAGCAACAACCCTAACCGCTAGCCAAAAATAGGCTTGCCGCGCGGATAAAAGGGATTTAAAGAAATTAAGACCGCATATGCTAGTCTTAAATTAATCGTGGCCGTCCAACTTCGCCGGCCGAATTGATCGGCCTAGATTTAATTCCAACCAATGGGCAAGGCATGGATATGATCACCGGCGGCCCGGCTACAACCCTGGTCGATTGCATTGCTCCAAGCTTGCTAGTAACGCCGTGATTCGCTCACCCAAAGAGCGCCGACAACACGGCTTTAAAATCCTCAGGTTCGACCAGTGACAGTATATAATTTTCGTAAAGCAATCCTGACCACCCAACTTCGCTGGCCAAATTGACCGGCCCAGATATAATTTCGGGTGATCAATAAGATGCTGTCATGATTACCGACCATCCCTCTTCCTTGATGATCGATCGGCCAAGCCACGACCTACCTGTACGGCTCCTGAACGGCTGCCCAAAGGCGGCTAGTTGTGCAGCCTACAAGGGTCTTAAATAAATTCAACGACAGCCAACAACTTCCATAAATCATCTCAGCCACTCAAATTGGCTAGCGAATCTGACCGGTCTAGATCTAACTTGGGCCGACCAATAGGATGTCAAAATGGCTATCAGCCATCACTCTCCTAAAAGGACCGACCATCTCATCTTTGGCGTGCACGAATAGCTCCTGGCAGCCTCCTGAAGATGGCCGATCATGCTCCTTTTAAGACATTAAGCTCCGCGACTAATTTAAAACATCTTTATACAACGATGCTTTATGAGCATCGATTAGTTTGACTTGCTTACTTAAAAGCGATGCATTATATGCATCGATTACAAACAATGTTTTATAAATATCGATTTCATAAATAATTTAATTATTTAACCTAAGAAGCGTTATGTGCTATTTCTTGCGGAAAGCCTCATGGCTTGACTTGTAATATATGACCGCCCGCCGCCTAGCTTGCGCGTGATTGGTTAAAATAACTAGGTCTTCCAAACAAGACCTGCTCAGCAACCTGCTGCATATTTTCCACGAAAGTACTCGAGACATCAAACATGTCACAAACTTGGGGATGTTCATCAGGGCATTGATCTGGCGGTTTACAGCATGCGGCGTGCAACACGCTCATTATGAGAAAGTGTCAGGAAGGCGGATAGTTAGTGGCAGCAGAGAAGTAGTGGGTGTACACCAACCTGTCTTCCCTCATTGAAAGACGTGGTTTCCAACATTTTCACACGATCCCACTTCTCCATCACTCAACTACTACCACTTCCTATGAGATCAGGGTGCGTTCAACTATGATTGATATAAATAGGTTTTTCAACCTATTTCAACCAACAACGGTTATCAACACAAGTATTCAGAAAACACCAAGAACTTATAGCTTACACCCGCAAGCGAGTTCCACATTTGATACAAGTCATAAAACAACCACATCTTCAGAGTTAACCATTCTGATCTCAACACCTTCTTCGCTTCCCTCCCTAAGATCAACCCTTCTCCTTCATTTTGTGACCGAAGCAAGACTGGAACGACCATTTCTTGGTTTAGGCCAGAATTGTACAGATTGATCTCTCGAATCTAAAGTACTCCCGTGCAGTGCATTTGAATAGGGTTTAGATTCGTTTCTCGACGGCACACCCAAATTTACCATTTCCAGCAGAATCAATTTTTACCCCAAAACAACGTGTATATATATATATATATATTTTTAATAAAAAAATAAGATAAAAGTAAATATCTAACTACAAAAATAAAATAAAATCCTATTCTAATTATGTACAATAAAATAAAAATCTAGAAAATAAGATTTTTTCCTAATCTGAATATTTACAAGAATAAATGAATATCTAACAAATAAAAATAAAATCTTGGGTTATCCTACTTACCTTTTTGTCAGAAATTTTTTATTTTCCACTTTTATGCAAAGTTCAACTGCTCACCAAAAATAGAAAGATACCCAAGTAAAATCTAGAAAAAGGCGGTGAATTTCTGCAGTGAGATGGTGTTGCATAGAGTGGAGAAGACGGTGTAGCTAATGTCTACTACTAGGAAACTCCGAGACCCACAGTGTGAGATGTTACTTCTTCGGAGCTATACCGGTGTTTCACGGCTTTATTCCACTCTGCGTACTACTTGTCCAAACGCGCTCAAACAGGCTACATCACAGTTTGATCATTATCTCTTCCTTTACCTGCGACATCTTATAACCGGTGATGGTGATAGCTTCGGTCCCCTTCAACAACGGCTAGCTACGCTCCCTTTGAAAGATGGTGGGTTAGGAATACATACGATGAAAGACACTAGACGATATTATTTCATCACGTCCTGCATTCAGATAAGACACCTGCAAGATGTTATTTTGAAGTTTCAACCGTCTTTTGATAGTTGCAACTTTCAGCGAGCCGTCTCTAACTTCTTACAGGTTTGTGGTCTCTCCCCCTCTACTTTCAACATCAATGACATTACCCCCCGTCCCATGCATTCTTTGGAAATCACTTACTTTGATGTTGTTAAGAAGGAGATCTCTACAAAGTCCACCTTGTCTGTTCGTGATGTTAATTTGTGGGAATGTAACAAGCTGGCTCATGCTCAAGACTACTTGAAGGAAATTCCCATCCAAGGACTTAACCAATGCTTAGGGCCGAGACAGTTCAGCGCTATCCTATGCTATAGACTTGGAATTCCTTTATTCATGGAGAAAAGCATGTGTCCAAGCTGTAACCTAGAAATGGATGTTTTTAGCGATCATGCTTTGCATTGTGCTAGTGATGTTGGGCTTAAATTCAGGCATAACCTGGTAAGAGATGTATTGGCTAATATTTGTTATAAATCAGGTGTGGCTGCTAGGAAAGAGGTGTTATCAGGCTTATTGTTTGATCATAACACTAGCTTAAGACCTGCAGACTTATTAGTGTACAACTGGGAGAATGGCAGTAATGTTTGTTTTGATGTTACTGGGATCTCCCCATTTGCAAGCGGTAGCAGGAATAACTTCACACCCAACCATGCCATTACTGCTTCCATCACTCGCAAAAGTAAGAAGTACTTGGAGAAATGCACTGCGCACGGCTACGGTTTTGGGGTTCTGACCTTTTTAACTCTGGGTGAACTTGGGGATGATTTTATTATCTTTTTAAATAGGTTGAAAGATTGTTTAGCTAGTCATAATGCTAATTCTAAGATTGGTAACATTCTTTTTTATAGGGTTAGTGTTGTAATTCATAGGGGGGTTGGAGCTCAGCTTGTTGCTAGGATCCCAACGAGTTTCTTGTGTAATAATTCTTTCGATAATGATTAATAAATCAGTTTTTTTTTCTTTAAAAATAAATAAACATATAAATAAGAGAATTTTTCCCCCTAAACTATCATAATATTTAAAAATTTAATAGAAACTAAAAATAACAACTTTTTATAGTCCCCGACAGCGGCGCCAAAAACTTGATGTGATTTTAATTGTACCGCAAGTGCATGGCTATCGATGAGATATTATGAAAAATACGGGTTCGTTTCACAGGGACCAAATAATTGTTATTGTTAGAGAACTGCTCGGTCGAACTCGCAAGCGTTTCTATCTCAAGCTTGTTGTCAAGTTTAGTTGCCAAAACTATAAGTCTTGATTTCTAGTCTACTTATAGCTAAGTCTCGGACTAGGATAGAAAGTGTAGTTGAGCTCTAGACTCCACGGCGATATCATACAAAGACAAAGAACTACTCAAGGAACTGGTGGAACTTCATCGACTAAAAGGTATGTGGAGACTTGAACTTATCTATCACTCAAAAAGTTTATCTACTCTATCTCCTATCTTGAGACAAAAGTCGTATTGCTATATAGACTTCGATTATACACATTTGCTATTTCGAGCCGAGTTTATCTCGCTTATCTTTTTCTCGAAATATGTGTTGGTAAGCTTTCACTTTGGCCAAGTTCATCTTTACAAGTGACGAAAGTCATGTTGGTTATTTCAATATCTTGAAAATATCTTTGATGAAAAATAGTGTGTGAATAACCTCTATTTAACATCCTCTAAGAATGTTTCAATGATTGAAATGAGAGTTTAGAACATGTAACCATTCTTTGGATATAAGCATATAATGTGTTCGCGCATTAGTGTATAAGTCCAAAACCGGGAACCAAATGTATGCATACTTGTGTGTGTAGTAAATGGTTGATGGAGACTGGGTAAGTATGCGTACCCATACGCATACTGGTGGAAGTTCACGTCCGTGAATTTCTTCTGAGATTGGAAATCAAAACCAACTCAATCCGGTTACCTAAGTATGTGTACCCGTACGCATACTGGCGGAGAGTTCACGTCCGTGAATTTCTGTTGAGTTTGGAAACCAAAACAAACTTAAATCCGGTTACTTAATCAAATCCGGTTACTGAAGTATGCATACCCGTACGCATACTTAAGTGTGTTACTTTATAAAATTGGTTTATTCGTGAACTTAAATATATATAAACTAAGGAATGCATATTTGCAAACTGTGGCAATAAAGTTCATGAATCGATTCGAGTGAATCAAAACCGATTTTTCTTCGATTGTGTCTTGTATACTTCTATGAGATCTAAGCAATTGAACAACTCTCTAACTAGTTCTTTTGAGTCATTTGAACTAGTTATGGTGAAGATGAATATGGTTGATATGAAAGTGCTCATATGGCTAACCATTTGGTTAACTATTGTTGAACCAACGACTTGTACACGTTTAGGTACGGTTACACAAACCTAAATGACGTATATTTCATTTGTGTATAACAAGCTAATTTCGATCTAACGGTTGAAAGATATTAGATTGAATCCAATCAGGTTTTCATCTAACGGTGAATATTGAATGCTTTGTTACCAAGGTAACTTAGATTGCAAACCCTGATTTGGAGACTATATAAAGGAGAACTCTAGCAACTGGGATAGTTAATCCCCACACCTCCTGTGTGATACTAGTTGTATAAGCTAGAATCGATTCTCCTTTAACCTTAGGTTTCTACAGAGACCCTGTATGTTAACGACTTGAAGATTTCATTGGGATTGTGAAGCAAGACCCAACTATTTTCTCTGTAGTTGCGTGATCTGATCTTGCTGTTTCTATCGTATTTGAGTACAATCGTAAGATTGGCTTGAGATTAATTTCTCCGATAGGCAAGGTAGAAAAGTAGTCATAAACATCTTCGTCTCATCGTTTGTGATTCCATAATATCTTGTTTCGCTAGTCGATTAAGATTATTGTGAGGTGATTGATAATTCTAGGATGTTCTTCGGGAATATAAGTCCGGGTTATCGATTGGTTCCTATTCACCTTGATTTATCAAAATACGGAACAAAACTTGTAGGTATTTTTGTGGGAGACAAATTTATCTATTCATGTAGACTTTTCTGTGTGATACAGATTTGTTTATTAAAGTCTTCAACTTTGGGTCGTAGTAACTCTTAGTTGTGGGTGAGATCAGCTAAGGGAATCAAGTGCGTAGTATCCTGTTGGGATCAGAGACGTAAAGAGCGCAACTGTACCTTCGATCAGTTTGAGATTGATTAGGGTTCAACTACAGTCCAGACCGAAGTTAGTTTGTAGTAGGCTAGTATCTGTAGCGGCTTAATACAGTGTGTGTTCAATCTGGACTAGGTCCCGGGGTTTTTCTGAATTTGCGGTTTCCTCGTTAAAAAAACTCATGGTGTCTGTGTTATTTCTTTTCCGCGTTATATTTTGTTATATAATTGAAATATCACAGGTTGTGCGTTGAATCAATCAATTGGGAAATCCGACCTCTGGCTGTTGATTGAAATTTATTGATACTTGAACATTGGTCTTTGGTACCTTTCAAGTTAATTTTTCTTGTATTCAATTAGACTCGCAGATTTCTATTTGCTTGAGTAAGGATTGAATCGAGAAATTGAGATATAACTCTTTGATATACTTTTTATTAAGATTGAGTCTGACTGTCTAGTTGATTCTCTTAAAAGTATATTGAAGTTAGTTCATACAGATTGCTAAGCGAATTATTGGGTGAGGTTGTTGTACCCCACTTTTTCAATTGGTATCAGAGCAGGAAAACACGTTTAAGACCTTATAAGTCTGTGTTTGTAGCGATCTGACTCTATGGACGGCAGTAATATCTCTGATAAACGCGTCACCAGAAACAAAAGTTCAGTTTCAACAATATCTATATTAAAGAGAAAGATTCGTCAATCTCAAATATAGATGAACCTATTGTTCTGACGAAACAGACTGACACTGACATGTGTTATCCCAATTACCCTTCAAAAGAGTCTATCTCAAACGAAAGGGAAACAGCTGAAGAGAGTGAACTGATTCTAAAACTTGTTAGAATCCAAGCTGATAGATTTAATCGGTTGAAAAACAATGTCAATGTTCTTCTCGGTGTAGTGGGAGATTATGATTCCAAAAATGTTGAAGTTCAGTGTTCACGTATCTTACTTGAGGCAAGCCTCAAAAAGGATGCTTTGGAAATTGAACATCACTTGAGTAAACTCTCAATTCAAGGATGTTCCAAAAAATCCTCTACATCATCTACTTCCATTGCAACTAAGAAAGTTCCAATTTCAGAAGTAAGATCGGAATTCCCTTCAATTGGAAAAGATGTGCCTGTAGCCTCTTCTAATATGGGATGTTGCACATCACATGGAAGGAAGAAATCTCCAAACGATGATGATAATACGGTACCTTCTAATCACTCTTATGATCAGAAAGTATGTCTCTTTTGTGATTCAAAAGGGTATGTTAAGCAAAAGAGAAACTCTAGGTTGAATAACAATTCCATTGTTCGACTTCAACACACCTTAGACTTAATCCTCAAAGGTGTAACTGACATTCGTATGTCTAAACCAATTGGTTTCAGTACTCACCCTGTGTATTCTACCAGGAAAGTCAGTTCTATGAGTTCCTCAAATGCTCAGAAGCATAACAGACGTCTTAAAAAAAATCGTCTAAGAAGAGATCAGGAATTTTCTTATGTCAAAAAGGGAGATGATGTTACTTTTGATTTGAACAGAGTGTCAGGAGAAGGGAGCAAAAATGATTTCACGTAGCAAAAAAATTCCTTGTTTTGCCTTCTTGTTTTCAAATAAGTTTTTCTTTGCAACTAAGTTGCCTGCTACTCTTGTGCTCTAATTTAGACATAGAAATTATTGAGCCAAATTTTTTTGAAAATATTCACGTAGCAAAAATTTCTTAGTCATAAGGGTGCGCCCCTTGTTTGTTTGTGTTTTTGGGTCAAGTTGTATTTGTACGAGTACCCGTGTTACTGTCACGAATCAATTTTGGAAACCCTAAAAGTTACCTTCCCTAAGAAACCATTTAAATACCAAACCCCTTGAGTCATGTACGCATACTCTGGGTTACTTTGTGTTTTGTCAAGAATGTCTTCTTATAGCTCTAGTGGTTTTGCAAGAGGTTTTCTTGATAGAGGTATTGGTTTTGAGTCCAATGGGAGGAAGAAAAGAACCCTAGTAGAAGATGATCATCCTAATGCCTCATGTTACTATGCCTATACACATCAGGATGTTGAGAATAAGGATATGGTTTCTGCTGAAGTGGTACATGATTTTCTTAAATATTTTGAGGAAGCAAAACTGTAGCTCGTTGATACTTTGAAGAGTCTTGATGTGTTAAGAACTGAGTTGAAAAAGGTTACTTCTGACCTTGGTCTCATAAAGACACATGTTAAAGATCTTCTCAATGAGGATATCTTCTCTGAAGATGCAGTGGATGATGTCAATCACAAGCTCAAAGACCTCAAGGCTCGTGAGGATTCCGAAACGTCTATGTGATTTCAGTTCGTGTTCGGTTTTGAAGGCTTAGGAATCTGTCTTTGTTCATTAGCTTGTTGATTTTATTTTTCCTAGGAAAATTTCTTATGAGAATTTTATTCTTGTGTTTTTAAGAAGAATAACTAGAGTTTGGAATAGACATTATTGTGATTACACATAGCTATGTCCAACGTTTTCATCTTCAATGTTTTTAGATTTATTTATTTAAATTCTAAAGTTTGTTTGGAAGATGATTTTTGCAGTATTAATCTTTATAGTTTTATATATTGCAATTTGTTATGGGATATGAGTGTTTGCGTCCGTGAGCTATGATTGTCCTATACGTGGTCAAAAGTTAAGTCCTTCGTATGTCGATATGCAAGTATTGATAAAAGATTGAATGAACTTTTGACAAACAAAAGTTAAGCCTTTTATGTCATTATGCAAATATTGATGGAAGAAAGGATGAGCTTTTGTTTACAAAGATTAACTCTATTGTATGTCATTGTGCAAATAGTGATGAAAGATAGAATGAATCTTTGTTTATTCCGTAGTATTGATCTTCCCTGATCCATATTTTATGTATATACTGTGTGGCTCCATAAGTTTTCTTATGTTAAGCATTTCCGTTTGAATTAATCATGGGTTCTCTTGTGGTTAATTCAATTGAGTATTTTAGATACAAATTCATATTCTTATATGATTTGTTGTTGTCCAAAGAAATCCTTCTTTTCTTGTGAAAGTAAGGTCGCTCTTGTTGTTCTTTTCGGGAATGACATTATATGGGGGAGAGTTTTTTTTGAACTTGTGCTTTATTGCCAAATCTTTGTGGGGAGTGCGTCTATGGAATATTATAGGGGTTATCTTGTATCTTTATAAACTCCTTGATGAATGCATTTAGTTTCGGCTATATGATTGCATCTAAAAAGTTGATATGTGCTTTCTTTTGGTCATGAAATGTCTCTATGGAAATTTCATTAGGATCCCACTAGTTTTTGTACCTTTGCCAAATTTATTGACAAAAAGGGGGAGAATTAATGTGTAGTTCACACTACAAATACATATGGTTTTTGGATCATTATGTAAGGGGAGTGGTTTCCATGTGAGATGGATTATTGACTAAGGGGGAGTGATACATATCACCATAGTATTGTTGTCGAAGTTGTGATACAATTGAACTTTGATGTTGTGTAATAATACTATGACACCGTGTAACAATAATCGAGAGATTTTGTTTTCTCATTGTTATGGCTACGGATTTTCAACAACGATGATGCTGAACTTACAACCTTTTGAATCATTGGAGTACTTGGAAGTGACAAAGATTTCGAGTAATGTTGAAGAACCAAGGAGATCATGCATGTGGAAGAGAAGCTGCAAATTTTATTTTTTTTATTCCATATGTATTGATAGTTTTGTCACTAAAATTGACAAAGGGGGAGATTGTTAGAGCACTGCTCGGTCGAACTCTTTGATCAATGTAGTAAACATGTAAGAATTAAGCACTAATCAACCCGCGACCTGGAGTAAGAGTCACATGACTAGGAGAGCTACCATGGTCGAGGAGATCATTTAATAGGAAGTGATGTTTGAGTGGATAATGATGTCATCTTTGGCTAGATTAAGGCGGTTTCCAATTAGTCACACTTCCTGCGTGATAGCTACGCTAGTATAAATAGCCTGAAAGGCTATACTTGTATATCAAGTACAATGTACACAATTTTTACTGATTAATAAGAAATACTTTTCAGTGATTCTCTCTCTTGATACTTTCTGGACTTACAATCTGACTGACAAAGAAGGTAACCATAATCCCCTAACTTGTTCGAATCGAGATAATCACCTGTAAGAGTACTGTAATTGATCAGGATTGGTGATCAACTAGATCATAACTCTGTGTATGTACGTATACGAAGTCTCTACTCCCAGGACACGAAATATGCATCTTCATTGGTGCTAGAAACAACTTTTAACATCTACATTATGATTGAATTATGAAAAAGCATGATAGATCGTAATCCTGATATCTGGAAAACCCAAATTTGGGAGAAATTACGATTTTATGAAAGAATTGTTATTCGTGCATGATTTCTTATTATGAAAACGTAAATCTAAGCTTTGTTATGCATAAGACGGAATAATTTCAAGTTTCTCATGATAATTACATGAATCATTCGCATTATAGCCATCTTAATATAAATCCGAGCATGATCAAGGTAATCAATATCGGTTGTACAGTCCGATATTAAAGGTTTTTATAGGATATCGGAAAAAATCTTTACGATACTGAAAATATCAGCGATACGAAGGAGAAACGATAAAAACGCGTGTATCGTCCTGTACGGACCGATATATCGGTTTCACTTGTACACTGATAATATAGGTTTCACTTGTACACTGATATATCACTAATGTATTTTGTCTTTTGATTATGATTTCTTGAACTTTTAGTTCAAGAAAGTAACTCCACTAATTTTGCTAACTTCATATATGATTATGGTGGATGTAATTACTGTAAATGTGATGTTGATAGGCTAACAAACATTCAATGCTTGGTTTCGTTGTTGATAGTATAAGGCTCTAATCAACCACCTCTTATTTTTTAAGGTTGAAGTATGTTTACTACAATTATTGTTTTATATTATGGTTATATCAATTTTTTTTTTTTTTTGATAAATAATAAATATTAAAAAAAATCATAATGATGTATCGCCTATAAAAACATATATTATCATTTGTATAGGTGTATAGGACCCGACCGATACGATACCGATACACGATATTAACTACCTTGAGCATGATATGCATGAATCAAATCTAACCTTACGTTTTGATCGTAACGATGCGTTACTATTTCGATCTGATATGACTCTTGTTTATAATGGATGTTTTGAGCATTTTGATCTCCCTAGTATGCTATTTTACATTATCTAAGCTTTATCATCTCACAATTGAAGCATATTAGCTAAGAATCATGTAGATCTGGCATTTTCTTATCTTTTTCTCATCAAGAAAGCGTAAAAACGCATGACCTGAGTTCATCGTCAAATGATTCGGTTCATAGATGCCATAATTCATACAGATCTAGCTTTATCTCATCATTTCGATATCGTCCATGTATAAGTATTCACATGATTCCATTTTTATAGCATTATAGTCATAAATCGGTGCGATCTCTGATATAGGAATGATTTTGGGAGAATATCTATGAATAATTTTTCTCATGTTATTTCCACATATATAAAGCATAATTGATGTTCGAATCTCTTACAAATATGAGATATATGTTTAGCATAATAATGTTATAACCTATTATCAACAATTGAAACGGAAATCACAAGAATTCGAGATATTTTCTTTATCTAAAAGAAGAATATAACATCTCTTAAAGATGAATATCTTCAAATCTCACGTCGTGAATTATTGATTTTCATCTAATTTACTTGGCAGTTTGTTACAGATCGTCATAGATCTAATTGCCAAAACAATAAACCTGACTACCGTGTCCTAAAAGAATCTTCAAGATCCGGGTATAAAATAATAATTACCTCCACGACCTGGACTAACTTCCCTAGGATGGACACCAACATCTGAGGTGGCACCCTGAACAAATACCCGAGGCACAAACGCCAATTACCACACCTCAGATATAGATAACACCTTCGGGGTGAGATAGTACATCAGCTGACCCTCGACCTGATCCAACTAGCTCACAAGGTGAAATCCAGTCATGCTATCCAGTGTGTTGGGATCAGACAGTCAGCCAGTAGCAGTTTTGGTAGGATAGATCACAGTGACATCTGTATCAAGGAGAAACCTCCCAAGAGCTCCACCTCTAGGCACCTCTCCTGTGGTGCAGATTCCATATAAAATGTTTCAGGGTTTACTAAAATCTATCTCAACTTTGACTGACATGGTCAATAAGATAACCCCACCAGCACCTGAGATGCCACAACATAGGAAACGACCCGTCAACAGCTAATATAACTCATCCACCAAGGACGATCCCGGTAAATCAACAACAAAAACAACTAAGACAACGGTTTGGTAACCAGAGATCACTCACAAATTAATATCTATCAACAAGTAGACATGCAAACTCTAAACCGGACCTGATGTTCCCTACAAACACTATCCAGGAATCAGTTGATTCTAAACTGGAAAAGATGTTTAAAGAGCATGAGGACAGATTCAAGCTTCTTATAAATAAGCCAAGGTCATACCCTACCTACACTTTTAAAGGCATTCCACTATCAAGAGAAATCAAATAATGTTGGCTCTCATAAAAGTTCCTCTTACCTCACTTCAAGGGATGCAAAGGGGATACCGACCCAAATTAGCAAGTTTTTCACTATGAACAGCAGCTGGCCCTTTACCCTGAAAACACGTACATCATTGCACGCTTCTTCCCAACCAGTTTAGAAGACGAAGCACTAGTATGGTTCAGGTGCTTTCCATCCGATTCAGTTCACAGCTTCAACGACATCAAGACTCTTTTCATTCAAAACCATTCCTTCAATATAAGATAAGTAGATGTTTTGGAGAATATATTCAGAATTTTTCAACAACCAAATGAAAGTTTCACTGACTTTTTAAGGAGATTTAAAGCAGCATCCACACCTGTGGATAAGTCTCAAGAGAAATTTCTTTGTGCATTCTTTAAGAACGCTCTACAGAAGGGTAAAATCATAGACTTATTTTTTGGTAAAGCAATAGAATATCTTGAGGATGTTTACCATAAAGATGGAAAAGGGGTCAGAAGAGAATATGATCCATAACTGTCACCTGAAGCATCCAACCACAAAGTTTATTCAGGCGGAAAATATTCAGGTGATAAAAGGTCATATTCTCCAAGATTTCAAGATCAAGCCTTGAAAAAATAAATTAAAGAGCTGAGTCAGCAGCAAAATTGCTAGACGAAAGCAAAAACTTTGCGAAGTTGAACGCACCTCCAAGCGTCATACTGAAACATATGAAAAACAAGTCGTATTTCTGATCAGCTTCACGAAGGATGAGAAATGATGGAAAAAATAAATCGTTATGTGCTTACCATGAAACAACTGGCTATCACACAAATAATTGCAAAAATCTGCTAAGATTCATTGATGACATGGTGAAGAAAGGACCAGACTAAATTTGTTGTGCAAAAACCAGTAGCTCAGAACAACATATGTCCACCCAGGAAAGTCAATGGAGCTGATACCCACATCGACCTGACTGATAGAAAGAAGAAACTTTGTGAGGTTAACGTCACCTATTTATACCACAACTGCGAAGGACTGTAAGTTGCACCTGATGACATAAGGATCACTGCAAAAGACTTAGACGCTGTAACTTTTCCACGCTCAGACGCCTTGGTAATTGAACTTGTCATTGGCAGATGGGATTGCAAAAAGATCCTAATAGATCAAGAGTCAACTTGTGACATCATATACCTCCAAGAAGCAGAGAAGATGGATCTCACTAAAGAAGGAGCACTGAGAGCAAACAACTCAACTATTATTGGTTTTAACGGTTCAAGTACTTACCCAATGGGTGAGATCACTATGACAGTAGAAGTCGGACCTATCTATCAAAAAAAATATTGCTTTCTTGTTATTGAATACCAAATCACCCTACGATGTAATCTTGGGGAGAGACCCGCTCCATGCAATGCATGTTGTACCTTCCACATATCATCAAAAGTTAAAATTCATGACCAACTCAGGAGAATACGTAATCAAAGGTAATAAAGATGTCTCTAAAGAACTAGACGTTCTATCATTAGCACAACAAGATGACCCTAATGGAGGTCGAAGATGATAACAATCAAAGCTTCTAGGGAGAAGAGCCGGGATAGAAAAGGAACTTGCCGAACTACACTCCTTAGCGGCCAACTCAAAATGGATCCTGACAACATAGCCTGAAGAAGAAAAAAATACCTTAAAACCCAGGTCGAGAATTCAAAGAAGAGGTAATAAAAGTCCCAGAAGAAATCGACCTGGGTACAAGTGAGCAACCAAATATTACCTTTGTGGGAAAAGATCTCCCACATGAAGAAAAGCTGAGCAAAATAAAACAAATAACAAATGAGAGATTGGTTGTAAGTTAAATAAAAAGACAATAAGAAAGAAAAGAGATGATCAAGGAATCCTTCGTCGTTACCAAGCGTTAACATGATAAAAATACTTATTTATCTTCCGTTAGAACCATTTATCACCAACCGCAGGATAAGAGGTACGCTTAGCTATACCAAAAAACCCTTATATCACTGGATAACAGGTACGCTTAGTCACCGATTCTATCCCACTGAGCCGCCTTGAGGTACGGTTACAAGGTATAACTCGATGAACGCTTTAGGGTTTGTGAATTTAGGTTTGATCCCAGCAGTTAAACTCAGTACGCTCGGTTCACTTACTGGTGTTGTTTCCACACACGATTGCTTTACAGAATCCCTCTACAAGGTATCATTTTCTCTACTTGTTTAGGAGATGATCGACAATTACGGATCGCTCAACACTCTACTAGCAATAGAATGATCAATAGACTAATCTAGTTGCGCACCCAAAACAATCTAAGAATCAATCATAAACCCTAGATATAGTGAAAACAAACGATGATGATTCAAACTTCAAAAAGATTTATATTACTAATAAAGCTTCATTCTTAGAAAATTGAGTTCATCCTTAATCCACAAAGGATTTATCTACTCATATTACAAAGAAGATGAATAATAGTGGTTTCCCCGGAAAGGGGTAAACCCTAGGTTTAAGATGTAGAGATAAACCCTAGCTTGTGATGGATTCTAGATATCTTATTTGAAAGGACTAATACCTATTTATATAGGCTTACAAATCTTGGCCTCCAAGTATCTTAGTCGGTTAAGGAACCCGACCCTAAACTATGAAAGAAAACCATAAAAGATAGTTCGTGAATTTTAGCCTTGATGGTTTGCGTACCAGTTTGCAAACCATATTTTTAAAATAGTGTTCAGGAACTTTTTAGTTTGAAAACCAGTTTGAAAACTCTTTAGTACACGAGATTCTAGAGCTTCCATGGTTCACGTACCAGTTTGTGAACCATCCTGTCTTCGGTATTCGATAAACTTGTTTTGCCCATTTCTTCTTCGTCCGAACTCGGAATCACCTCATTCTTTTTGAATTATCCTTGTAATTGAATTCTATTCAAGATGATGATAAGAAATCTTGAGTTTGAATGATTTAATCTCGGTATTTGGACCGTCTCTTGATTTTGAGCATCTTTGCTCCGTTTCGTCGCACTTCTTCCGTTTCTCTTCGACTTGGGCACTTGGAATACTTGTCTTCTTAGCTCTTTTTAGAACTTTGTATCTCTTTTTTGGATGATTCACCTTATAGAGACAAATAAGAAGAAACAAGAGTAATAATACGAAAATATGCAAGAATAATAACTAAAACAAGTATGGAATGGACACTAAAATCATATGAATTATGCACTTGTCAGTAAACAAGATGTTCAGAGATATGATTGGAGAAACAATGGAATGTTACATAGACGACATGATCATCAAGAGTAAATAAAAAATGGATCATCACTCTGACCTACTGAAAACGTTATCCGTCCTGAGACAGTAGAGAATGAAGGTGAACCCTTCCAAGCGTGCCTTTGGTGTTCAGAGTGGAAAGTTCCTTAGCTACATGGCCATCAAAAACGGTATTGAGGTCGATCCTGTAAAGATTAGAGCCATATTGGATATGCCACCTCCGACCTATAATAAAGATATCCAGATGCTGACTAGAAAGCCGACAACCTTCAATAGGATTATCTTCATACTGTCTGACAGATGCAAGGCTTTCTTTAACCTTCTACGAAAAACACAAGGATTCAAATGGGATTCTGAGTGTCAGGCAGCCTTTGAGCAGATCAAAACCTACATATCATATGTCTCAATTCTTTCTTCCCCGGTAGCAGGTGAGGAGCTATACCTATATATAGTTAATACCCCAACTTTAATTAGCGCAATACTGGTCAGAGTTGAGGAGGATAAAGAAAGTCTGATATATTTCATCACCAAGACCCTCACAAACCCAGAAACCAGGTATTCGCAACTCAAGAAAGTAATCTTTTCTATTTACTTTATTCAATCAAGCTAAATCCATACTTCTCGAGATGGAAGATAAACGTCGTCACTGCGTACACGATTGAGAGCGTACTATCTAAAGAAAACAAGACAGGAAGGTTTGCCAAATTGGGAGTTCACCTAAAGCAATTTGGGATGAACTATCTGTCCAGAAAGGCAATTAAGGGACAAGCAGTAGCACATTTTCTGGTCGACTTCCCATTCGAAGATCTTACCTTCTCAATTTATGTGAAGAACAACTAACAACACCACCGATGCCCGAACCAGAAGTGTTACCTATGAATGATGAAGCATCACTTGAAACACTGGGAGTTTGGAAAATCTATATGGATGGAGATTCAAACGAAATATGTGGATGAGCTAGAGAAGGCTAAAATAGATTTATTGAATTCTCTTACATCTTAGCCTTCAGCCCAACTAACAATTGTTTTGGGGTAAAAACTAATTTTGCTGGTTTTGGTAAATTTGGGTGTGGCGATGAGAAACGAATCTAAACCCTAAATAAATGCACTACATGGGAGTACTTTAGATTCGAGAGATCAATCTGTACAATTCTTGCCTAAACCAATAAATGGCCATTCCAGTCTTGCTTCGGTCACAAAATGAAGGAGAAGGGTTGATCTTAGGGAAGGAAACGAAGAAGGTGTTGAGATCAGAATGGTTAACTCTGAAGGTGTGGCTATTTTATGACTTGTATCATAATATGGAACTGGCTTGCGGAATGTCAGCTATCAGTTCTTGGTGTTTCCTGGATACTTGTATTGTTAACCAAAACTCTGTTGTTGGTTGAAATAGGTTGAAAACCTATTTATATCAGTCATAGTTGCACGCACCCTGATCTCATAGGAGCTGGGAATAGTTGAGTAATGGAGGAGTGAGATCTTATAGGATGGTGAAAACCACGTCTCCACTATGAGGGGAAGACTGGGTGGTTTCGTCCCACTACTTCTCTATCATCACAAACTGCCCGCCTTTCCTGACACTTTCTTGTAATGGGCGTGTTGCATGTCGCACACTGTAAACCGCCAGATCAATACCCATGAACATCCCCCCAGTTTGTGACATGTTTGATGTCTCGAGTATTTTCATGGAAAACATGAAGCAAGTTGCTGAGTAGGTCTTGCTTGCAAGATCTAATTATTATGACCAATCACGTGTAAGCTAGGCGGCGGGTAGTCATGTTTGATGAGTAAAGTCATGAGACTTGCCGCAAAGAATAGCATGTAACGCCATTAGGTTAAATAACTAAGTTATTTTGTGAAGCCGATATTCATAAAATATCATATGTATTCGATGCATGTAAAGCATCGCTTTTAAGCAAGCATCTCAAAATAATCGATGCATGTGAAGCATCGTTGTATTGAGCCTGTCTTGGTTGGTCGCGGAACCTAGTGTCTTAAAAAGAGCATGACCGGCCACTTTCAGGAAGTCGCTGGGAACTATTTGTGCATGCCAAATGTATGTTGGTCGGTTCCTATAGGAGAGTGATGGCTGGTAGCCATTTTTACATCCTATTGGTCGGTCCAGGTTAAATCTAGATCGGTGAAATTGGCTAGCCAAATCTGATGGCTGAGATGATTTACGGCAGTTATTGGTTGTCGCTAATTTATTTAAGACTTCTACAAGAAGCACGGCCAGCCATCTTTGGGTGATCGTTTAGGAGCCATATGGGCAGGCCGCGGCTTGGCCGATTGTTCCATATGGAAGGGGGTGTCCGGTGATCATGGCCACATCTTGTTGGCTGCCTAAAATAGGAGTTAGTCCGGCTGATTCGAATGACGAAATTGGGCGGCCGGGATGATTACGCGGCAGTTAATGGTTGTCGTTGATTTAATTTAGGTTTCAAAACCTTGTTGCCAACCTATTTTGGGCAAACGGTTTTTGGTGTTAGCCGCGCGCGCTGGGAGTTGTTTGACCGGCCAACATAATAACTTGGCCGCTGGTGAGCGTATCCGCACCTTGCCCGTTGATTGAGATTGAATCTAGGCCGGTCAATTCGGATGGCGAAGTTGGGCGGCCAAGATCATTTTACGGCGGCAATATACTGCTTCTAATGTAAATTAGGGTTTTGTAACTCACGCGGCCAACTGTTTTGGGTAATCGTGTAGTGGCTCTGCTTGCGAGTTGGGAGGATTCCGATTGGCCTAAGCGCTAGTTGTCCCGCTGGTGTACATGATGGTGCTTGCTCGACCATGTTAGGAGGTGGCTAGACTTAATAAATCAACTAGCCAAAATGTACGGCCGTGATCGTTTTAAGACTGACATGGGCAGTCTATATTAGCTTCCCTAAGGAATTAGGTGCGTCGACCAACCAATTTCCAACTTTAATCAAAAGTGCGTGTGGCGCATTTAAAGCGATCTGATTGGTCGATAGGAAAGAGGGGCCTGATGTCGTTTTATAGTTGTAGTGGTAAAAAGGTTCGTTGCTCGAACTTGTGAAGGATTTTCGAAAATTAAATAGAATTGTTTTGACAATAATAAGAAAATACCGAGACTTTGGATTCCACCATTGACCAATTAATTGATAAACTCTAATCAATATTCATGCAATATTCTTCTTTAAAGTGATTCTAATATTTGCCTCTAATAGATTTTTGAAGTAATAATTGTAAGCACGAAGCATGAAACATCAAAAGTATTAAAACCAAGCATGTCCCATCAAAACGCTTCACAACTACTCAATAAAAACCAATTTTGCTTTTAAGTTCTATGCAAATAATCATGTAAAATAATTGCAATAAATAATTAAAATAGAATTATACCACTTTTCATGGAACAATGGCTTCCTCCGTCGCCTCGGCTAAGGGGTTTAGCTCCTCATATTAATCACTTGCTCAAAATACATATTTGGTGTTCAAAAGTTGATTAAAAGAGTGAAAAGTGCTAAGCAACGGATTCTGTAGTTGCTGAAGGTCTAAAACAGAAGTCCGAGTCGTTGCTGAAGAGCTTCTGTGACTGAAGGAAGATGCGACCGTACCTCGTTGTCACTGAAAATAAGTCTGCCACTGCGACTGATTCTGAGGGTCTAATGTTCTTCGTCTTCTTCTTCACAGCAGCAGCAGGAAAGTTTCTGAACTCGACTCTGTGATTTTTTTCTCGCTTCTCTATAGCTCTAAACTTCTCCAAACTCCCCCAAATTGTTTGTACCTCTAAATATGACTTGAATCAACCTATATATAGCCTCCAAACCACAAAATTACTCGAGTTAATCCAAATATTTTCTTTTTTTTCTTCACCGCACGTTATGGGATTTTAATCTTCTTTTTACGCGTTAACTTGGTTTCCAAACTCTCTGAAACTCTCTCAGGACTGAATAAGGACTCCATACACTCCTATCTTGCCGTAAACTCTTCACAAATTCTTTTGTAAACCGAAAATAACTCAAATTGTGAATTCTCCCTGTTTTGCTCCAACACGGATTTCTATCCCTGTTTAATCGATTCTACAGCCCATACCATACTTGTTTATCCTTAACAGAGTTAACCCAACGAAAATCAGCCCTTGAATCGTCTTAAAAATCATCCAAAATCCAAACAGAAAATTTCTGTTTTCTGTAAAAAAAATCCCGCCAAAATTTGTTTTGAAAATTTGAGAAGAAATGTGACCTCCCCCTATCCAGTGCCGGTCTGTGCTTAGCAGCTGCTTGGAAATGGGTTACCCCTTATCCAAAATGAGAGTCCGAATAGCAAGTGTCCTCTAAGGAGCCTTTAGCAACTTTTCGAGCCAATTTTCCCAAAAATGTTTATTCCCCAAAAATACCTACAAAGGGATAAAATACCAACATTAGTACAAAAATGGGTACTAAAAATATACACAATAGAGATGAAAATAGACACATAAATGCGTCTATCAGGGTCAGCAGGCAATAATATGGGGCGTGGCCGTCCAGCCAAGTGGTGTGGCCGCGCCTCCTTTTGTTGCTGCTTTTATTTGCCGCAGTTTCTCTTACTTCTTATTTTCTACTTTTTGTAGGATTTTTCTCCTATTAATCCATGACGGATTAATTTCCTAGCTTTCCTAGGTTTAGTTTCGACCAACATGGTTCGAGATATTGGGGAGGCCGCAAAAAACCTAATTTTTTCAAATTAATTGGGTTACAATTTTAATCTTGTGAGTTATCACAAAATTGATCAAATTTGGTGAATTATGTGTGTTGACACAAAATTCTTTATTATCAGAGAGCAGCGTGCTTTCCATCCGAGTACTTTTATGCAGACCTTAATCTTGATACTTCGGGAAATTCATGCTACTCAGCTGCGAGTGAACACTAATTGTCATGTCATATCAATATTAAGGGTTCTGCCGGGGAACATAGCACAAAAAAATACTCAATAAGCCATACATTAATAAATAATGCAGGCGGGAGGTTAAAATTTATAGAATATTTTGGATTGTTGCTACATGCACCATTCTAGATAAATTTCATATAAATATACTGAATTGCTCAATTCATGTGTAAGTAAAGAGGCCTGGGCGCTCATCACTTTTAAGTGGTTCCGTCTCTTTGCAGAATGACGGCACATGGTTTTACAATTTTTTCCCTGAACCAAAAACCACCATCAACATTAAGTCCCCTGCTTAGTACGTAACAGTGACATTGTTGCGGGGTAAGCAATAAATGGTGACAAATAAAGATAAAAACTTATGAGGCGAGGTAGACAGATGTTACCATGATAGAGGCCGGCTAAGTAAGACATGTTTAATGAAGTATCCAAGCACGCGGTGATCATCATCCTAGCATACGTCAATTGTCTCCAGGTAGATAAGCATCTAATCGGTTGATATCCCGCATCTAAATCCTTTATACACGGCAGTAGAGAGTCATTTCTTTTCCTAGATCTTACCAATTTGTGGAATATAAAAAGGGGTACTTGATCCTTTCTTTCATACCGATCATCACAGAGTTGTACTCATCTTCTTTCTAGGTATTGTCTCATATCCTCTTATATATTATTATTATTTACCACGTAAGTTGTTGACATAACCATAACGTTTTTCTGCAGTACATGATGGGAATTCCTGGTGATGATTATTCTTCTAATTCTCCGGAGAAGAGTTTTGAAGTTGACAAACCCAGGGTTACCGCATTCGAGGAGGTATTAGCTAAAATTGATCATCTGTTTTGTGAAGCTGGCCAGGCCATACAGGGTATGCCTCTCACACATTTACGCATCGTTCGAGAGCGTGTTCAAGCTTTTCTGGCTTCGATTGACATGGAGGAAAAGTGGAGGCATGATGAGGCGTCTCATCCAACGAGTGCCAGGGCTGAAAGATTCGCGGCCCGGCTGAAGCGACGAAGGATTGAACATGAGCGGCCTCTGAGTGAAAATAGATATGATTACCCTATTCATAATGGCGTCATAATTCTCAACTCTGATGTGGACGAACCGGAGTATCCTCAAAAGCCTGTTGGAGCAGTTTCTGAAAAGGATGTTGGAGCAGCTTCTGAAGAGTATATAGGAGCGGCCTCTGTAGAAGATGTTAAAGCGACTTCCGCGGAGGAGGTTGAAATAGCTTCCGAAAGGGAGGTTGAGGCGGCCTTTGGAGAGGATGTAGGAGCGGCTTGTGAAAAAGATGTTGAAGCGGCTCATGGAAAGGATATTGAAGCGGCTCCTGGTGAGGACGTTGAAGCGGCTTCTGAAGAGAACTCCGGTGAAGGCGCCATTAACCCTGGCGTTGACGTTGATAAATAGATTTCCACTTTTTTACTTCTTTTCGTAGATAAGCATCTTTTCTTAGCTTGCAGATGCTTTTTGATATTTAGTTGTTTTTTGTTTATGTGGTTGGAGCCAGGGCTTTATCGAATAATAACTTTTTATTCATGCTACTTTCATAACTTTATGTTTCCAGTTGGATGAGTGAATGAAACCTCCCGATAAGAAATCCAAATTCTTAGAAAGATTGCGGTATCTTGAAACTCTAGATGTAGCACTCTCTTGTAGGGTTACAATAAGAATCTTTCCATTCTATCGAGGCGATGTGGCCGATGGGAAGGCGACACACATAAGTGGTGATGTGCTTTCCTTTCATGTGACCGGATACCGCTTTCATGATGATATTTATTATATGTAACCCTAATAACAACAACTTGAAGAAGGGGATGCAATGATGAAAATTGAGGTTTCGGCCACGAACCTGTAACTTCCATTTGATATTACCCTTGCATATCACATGTGTTGTGCTTCCGTGAACAAGAAACCCAAGAGACGTATTTGTTAGGTGTGGGGGCTCTATCTCCAATTAATAACGCGCATGACATGATTGGGCAAGTCTGAAGAAGTAGTTGCAATCCGGGAGTACCACGTGCGCTAGCTCGCTGCTTTCTGATTCCGTGAGGTGGTGATTGAGAGGCCGTTTCGTCGTTGAAGCAGGCTGCACTTCAAGTTACGAAGGACGCTTGCCCGAAAAATCATGTACTGGCTGCTTGATGATTTATTTTGGTCACCTTGCTCTTTATTTTCCTTTATATATTCCCCTCTTCGGTATTTTTTGAAAGATATGAGATGTCTCTTTCATGGTTTTATTTTTCTGGTTTTAAATCAATGGGTAATGATTTTATGAGGGTTTGGGTTTACTCGAGACTTTTCCTTGAGATGATTCAGGAGTAAAGAGATTTCTAAAAGGGAAATGATACTTCGATTAACTGATAAAATGAAACCCTAATTATGAATGCAAGCAAAGCAATCATTTTGTAGGAATTACAAATATCGTATTAAAAGGGAAATTGCTATAGGAAACACTAAAAGGAAAGTTGGAGGAAAGGGCGGCGTGACATCTTAGGTATTGAAGGGTTTAAGCCACCGGGTGTGTATTACTATACCTTCTAGCTTGTCTGCATTGATGAGCTTGCAATAACCTCCCAAAATAACTTCTTCCACTAGGTATGGCTCGTCTTTCCCTTCCGCGGAATCATACGGAGCAGGTTGAGCAGCAACTCTCACTACCAGATCTCCAACTTGAAATGGGTTTTGGCGTTGCACCGTTACTTGATTCTTAGATTACCCATCTTTGATTGTGACAGCTTCTAAACTCTTGATAAAATACTTTAAAGGACTAGCATCCCATTCACATCTCCTAGTAATGGCTGGGTTGACAATCAGATCGAGTCCCCAAGCCTTGGCGGAAGGAGGAGTGGCTGGTCGCAAAAAGGGTTGTTCAATAAGACTTACTTGTGTCCGAAATCTGTGAACAAATGCGGATGCGCTCTCCTCAGGAAGCTACTTCACATTCGCGAGATGTTGATACGACAATAAATAGTCTTCAGGATTGGATGGCTTGTTGGAGACCCTTTCAGGTATAGCCACTGGAAAAGGACATACTCCTAGCTTTGCCTTATTATCGTGTATCCATGAGCGCCCAAGGACAATATCATAATTTGGGTATTTTTTAACTATATGAAATTTGGCGTGTGTTAGAGCATCTCCCACCCTGATTTCGATATTGATGTACCCGTAAGTGTCTCTGGACTCTCCTTCTGAGTTTTTGATTATGGTTGGATAGTGAACGGCTTCCTGCTTTGAAATCCTTGCAGCTCTCAGAGTCTTGACGATTACAGTGTTGAAGTCATAGGCCGCGTCAATCAGTGTGTTGTCAAACTCGACATCCTTCAAGTGAGCAGTGGTTAGGAGTTACCAGTTGCATCTATCAGTCGTGCTTTCCAGGAGAGGTTTGGGTTTGGGAACGGCTTCCCTGGCTGGAAACAGCCTCTTGCCTGATACAATACGGTTGAGGGCTGCAAATATGTCTTGACGCTGCGCCTTGGAGAAATACAGAATCTCACATAAATGTTCCATCATAGTCTGTAAGGTTTTGTGGACGGAGTCCCCAGAAATCATGCAGCTCCTGACGGGAAGAGGGTCTCTGTGAGCTCCTTCGGTGCCTAATTGAAGTTCTTTTGCGTCTACCTTCTCCTTGAAAATGCGTTTAAGTTTGTTGCATTCACTGGTTGGGTGATTGACGAACCTATAGCAACGGAAATATTTGGGATTTGCCATTTCTTCCTCGGTTGGTGGATGTTTGAGAGGAGGTATCTTGATGGAATCATCTTGAATCCACGCTTCCAAGAGTTCAATTACTTCCTCAATTGGAAATAGGAAGTTTGGAGCAACATCTCCAATTTCTTGTTGTTGTACAGGGGTCTTAGCCGCGGCCTTCTGGGGTGGAGTTGTCTGATGCGTTGGTACCTCACATTTGGGTTGTTGTTCCGCTGCTGGAGCTTTCCTCTTTCCTCCTTCACCCACTACGCTTACAGAGGGACCGGTATTATATTGCTTGTTGATGAGGCGCCCATTTCCTCTAGTCTCGCGTGTATCTTCACTCCTGGCTGGTCTGGTTCTTTCCAACAGTGCTGGTGCTATTGTAGCCGACCGCTTAGCAGCTTCATGGAGTTCAGAAAATGTCTGGAAGCGCAGGTTCTCCAGTAAAGCGCAATAGATGGGAACCATACCGTTAATGCATGACTCCTCCAACTGTTGTTCAGTCACATTTGGATCGTGGCAATCCAGTGCATGAATCCTGAATCTCTTGACATAATCATTTGGATGCTCATTGTTTCGTTGAAACATTCTTACCAAGTCTGAAAAGGTGATTTGCTCAGACACGAAGAAATATTTCTTGTAGAAAGCGGTAACCATCTCACACCAGTTGGATATGCTGTTTGGTGCAATGTTGTTGTACCATGTTTACGCTCTTCCGGTAAGTGACTTTGAAAATTCTTTCAGGCGGAGGACATGATTGTATTTGTGCTCTCCTAAGGATTCTAGAAAATGAGAGATGTGTTCGCGAGTGTTACCGGTACCATCATAAATAGAAAATTGAGGAGAAGAGTATCCTCTCGGGAGAGGAACTCTTTGCACATCAGGAGGATAAGGAGGTTGATGCTGGTGCTGGTGCAGGTCTATTGGGTTTTCTTTGCTTTGATTTTGGAGAAGTTATTCCAGATCCTCCCGCGTGATGAAATTGGATGGCTGATTTCTTTCCAATGAACGTTTAGGAGCAAAGCGAGCCTCTTCATCTATAAAGGCGCGCCCTGCTGAGGTGCTTGCAACGGGAGTATTAAAACTACTCCTTATCGGCTCCATTTGGGGTTGACATGGTTCTTGTGGTAGCCGCTCCGTTAGTGTCTTGAGGAAAGTAAGTACCTCTTTCTGAGTTGTAGCCATGTCTGTCTGAGCCTTAGCGAGAACTTCTTGTCTTTCCATCAAATCAACAATGGTAATAGGGGGTTGGCTTCCTATGGATCCTCCAACCTTTCGTCCTAATGGAGGAGTAGCAGTAGCTCTGGTAAAAATTGGGGGTGTTACGCTCGAATAAACATTGGGAATGGCGGCAGCGGCTCTGGCTCTGGTGATAGGAGGTGGCACGCTGGAGGGAATGTTTCCTGCGCCGCTGGTGTTGGTGGTAGAGGATGTAGTACCACGAGATGCGTTGATCGTGCTGGTAGGCGGTACATTGGTGTCACCGGTAGGAATGTTGACGCCAGGGGTGTTGTCAGCGCCAGTAACATCGGGATTTGTTGCTGATCCAGACCTAAGATCCACCATCTTGAAATTGGGAAGATTGAAATGAAAATCGAGAAATTAACTTCGCAACCGAGAGATTAATCTCATACTGTGGTCTCCAGTTGTTTTGGGGTAAAAACTGATTCTGCTGGTTTTGGTAAATTTGGGTGTGTTGATGAGAAACAAATCTAAACCCTAAACAAATGCACTGCACGTGAGTACTTTAGATTCGAGAGATCAATCTGTACAATCTTGGCCTAAACCAATAAATGGTCATTCCAGTCTTGCTTTGGTCATAAAATGAAGGAGAAGGGTTGATCTTAGGGAGGGAAGCGAAGAAGGTGTTGAGATCAGAATGGTTAACTCTGAAGGTGTGGCTATTTTATGACTTGTATCAGAATATGGAACTGGCTTGCGGAATGTTAGCTATCAGTTCTTGGTGTTTTCTGGATACTTGTATTGTTAACCAAAACTCTGTTGTTGGTTGAAATAGGTTAAAAACCTATTTATGTCAGTCATAGTTGCACGCACCCTGATCTCATAGGAACTGGGAATAGTTGAGTGATGGAGGAGTGGGATCGTACAGGATGGTGAAAACCATGTCTCCACTATGAGGGGAAGACTGGGTGGTTTCTTCCCACTACTTCACTATCATCACAAACTGCTCGCCTTTCCTGACACTTTCTTGTAATGGGCGTGCTGCACGCCGCACTCTGTAAACCGCCAGATCAATACCCATGAACATCCCCCAGTTTGTGACATGTTTGATGTCTCGAGTATTTTCGTGGAAAACATGAAGCAAGTTGCTGAGTGGGTCTTGCTTGCAAGACCTAATTATTCTGACCAATCACGCGCAATCTAGGCGGCGGGTAGTCATGTGTGATGAGTCAAGTCATGAGACTTGCCGCAAGAATAGCATGTAACACCATTAGGTTAAATAACTAATTTATTTTGTGAAGCCGATATTCATAAAATATCGTATGTATTCGATGCATGTAAAGCACCGCTTTTAAGCAAGCAGCTCAAAATAATCGATGCATGTGAAGCATCGTTGTATTGAGCCTGTCTTGGTTGGTCGCAGAACCTAGTTTCTTAAAAAGAGCATGACCGGCCACTTTCAGGAAGTCACAAGGAACTATTTGTGCATGCCAAATGTAGGTCGACCGGTTCCTATAGGAGAGCGATGGCTGGTAGCCATTTTTACATCCTATTGGTCGGTCCAGGTTAAATCTAGACCGGTGAAATTGGCTAGCCAAATCGGATGGCTGAGATGATTTGCGGCAGTTATTGGTTGCCGCTAATTTATTTAAGACTTCTACAAGAAGCACGGCCAGCCATCTTTGGGCGATCGTTTAGGAGCCATATGGGCAGGCCGCGCCTTGGCCGATTGTTCCATATGGAAGGGGGGTGGCCGGTGATCATGGCCACATCTTGTTGGCTGCCTAAAATAGGAGTTAGTCCGACTGATTCGAATGGCGAAGTTGGGCGACCGGGATGATTATGCGGCAGTTAATGGTTGTCGGTGATTTAATTTAGGTTTCAAAACCGTGTAGCCAACCTATTTTGGGCAAACGGTTTTTGGTGTTAGCCACGCGCGCGCTGGGAGTTGTTTGACCGGCCTGCATAATAACTTGGCCGCTGGTGAGCGTATCCGCACCTTGCCCGTTGATTGAGATTGAATCTAGGCCGGTCAATTCGGATGGCGAAGTTGGGCGGCCAAGATCATTTTACGGCGGCAATATACTGCTGCTAATGTAAATTAGGGTTTTGTAACTCACGCGGCCAACTGTTTTGGGTAATCGTTTAGTGGCTCCGCTTGCGAGTTAGGAGGATTCTGATTGGCCTAAGCGCTAGTTGTCCCGCCGGTGTACATGATGGTTCTTTCTCGACCATGTTAGGAGGTGGCTAGACTTAATAAATCAACTGGACAAAACATACGGCCGTGATCGTTTTAAGACTGACATGGGAAGTCTGATTAGCTTCCCTAAGGAATTAGGTGCGTCGACCAACCAATTTCCAACTTTAATCAAAAGTGCGTGTGGCGCATTTAAAGCGATCTGATTGGTCGATGGGAAAGAGGGGCCAACAGGCAATAATATGGGGCGTGGCCGGCCAGCCAAGTGGTGTGGTCGCGCCTCCTTTTGTTGCTGCTTTTATTTGCCGCAGTTTCTCTTACTTCTTGTTTTCTACTTTTGGTAGGATTTTGCTCCTACTAATCCATGGAGGATCAATTTCCTAGCTTGCCTAGGTTTAGTTTCGACCAACAGGGTTCGAGATATTGCGGAGGCCGCAAAAAACCTAATTTTTGCAAATTAATTAGGTTACAATTTGAGTCTTGTGAGTTATCACAAAATTGATCAAATTTGGTGAATTATGTGTGTTGACACAAAATTCTTTATTATCAGAGAGCAGTGTGTTTTCCGTCTGAGTACTTTATGCAGACCTTAATCTTGATACTTCGGGAAATTCATGCTACTCAGCTGCGAGTAAACACTAATTGTCATGTCATATCAATATTAAGGGTTCAGCCGGGGAACATAGCACAGGAAAATACTCAATAATCCATACATAAATAAATGATGCAGGCGGGAGGTTAAAATTTATAGAATATTTGGGATTGTTGCTATATGCACCATTCTAGATAAATTTCATATAAATAAACTGAATTTCTCAATACATATGTAAGTAAAGAGACCTGGGCGCTCATCACTTTTAAGTGGCTCCGTCTCTTTGCAGAATGATGGCACATTGTTTTACAATTTTAGCCCTAAACCGAAAACCACCATCAACAACAATGAAGCTGAATACGAAGCACTAATTCAGGGGCTTTTGGCTCCAAAAAGCCTCCAACTCAGAGAGTTCATTCTCTATACTGATTCCCAGCTAACATCAAAGCAGGAGGAGGAAAATTCGAAGAAAAAAAAAACACTAAGATGGCTACAAAGACTTAGTGAGAAAACTCATCCCAAGCTTCCAAAAAGTTATCATAAGGCATGTTAAGAGAAACAAGGTCACGCACGCAGATACACTTCTAGCTCTTTTAGGAACTGCAATACCTGGGGCGTACAAAAGAACCATAAATGTGAAGGTGCTACAGGTTCCTGACATCGACTATATCAAGGCTGAGCAAGCAGAAATGCAATTTCAGACTTCAAATCTAACACAAGAAGAAGTAGATGAGTCTTGGATGGAAGACATTTACAACTACCTAAAGACCGAAAAACTCTTACAGACTCACAGGAGGCAAGGAAAGTTGTGGTCAGATCTGCAAGGTATCAACTGACGGGCAACAACATATACAGAAGAACATACATGGGTCTGCTCCTGAGATGTGTAACTATAAAGCAAGGAAATCTCATAATGGAAGATATACACTCAGGTGACTGAAGAAATCACGGAGGGAAAAGATCCTTAGAAAAAAATCCCGATCTCAAGGCTACTTCTGGCCAAGAATGAGAGACACATCCGACCTGATAAAATGCACATATGACAAATGCCATAGGTAATCCTGAACTCTAAATCATTATGCAAAGCATACATCTTGAGATCATAGTCCATCTATAAGATAGACGCAGAACATACATATCTGGTTAGAAGCATACATCTTAAACTTCTCATGATGCTACTAAACAACTTATCCTGAATCTATCTGAAACTATTAAGCTTATGAAGAAACCTCTCAATCATGTATAATCCTGTAATTCAGACACAATTAATAAATCATATCAACTGAACTATAAATAACCTGTTACAAGACTTGTGAATTCCGAAGTAAAATTACCTGTAATGCAGATATACAAGTAAAATTCACACATCAGCTGAGCTGTAACACAATGTGTTGATTTCATTGTCTTTCGTCCAATGGGAACTAGACATTATGGGACCATTCAAAATAATAAAGTAATTGCACTCATAGATCCCACCTAAATGAGTAAACATATCGCCTTAATGCTCAGAGTTGCTCATAAAATAATAGTCAAATGAGTAGCAGTTTAGATTTTATGATCTTTAAAGCACCTGGAAACTTACTCACTTGAATGATACAGGATCCATGTGGTAGGAGATTTCTTATAATCGCTACTGACTACTTTTAAAAGTGGGTTAAGGCCAAATCTATAATCACAATCACATAAAAAGAAGTTCCAAAATTTATCTGGGAACCTATAATCTGCAGGTTTAGAATGCTAATGGCGCTGTTAGTAGACAATGGTCCATAATTCAAATTAATCGATCTGAAGTCGTTCTGCAGAAGAGAAAACATCTACCAAAAGTAAAATCATGAACTCAAAATCTTTTCCTTTTTATATCTGACAAAAAGAAAAAGGGGGGGTGGGGACAAGAGGATACAATCCAGTGAACCTAAAACTCTTATCGCATAAATAATAGCTCATACTTCTTATCTCTGGTCTTTATCTGACAGATAGAGATTTATGTTTAAAAGTCTCTGAACTATGACTTCAATGACATATATCTAAAAGTATCTGAACGGTGATTTGGAAAGTCTTACATCTGAAAAATCTATGAACTGTGATTTGAAAAGACTTACTTCTGAGAGACTTACATATGTTCAGTACATCATATTACCCCCAAGGTAATGGTTTGGAAAAAATCTCTAACAAAACTCGGCTGGCTAACATAAACAAGAAGCTGGACGCTGCAAAAGGCATGTGGGATGATATTCTCCATGAAGTGTATAGGTCAACAAAAAGAACCTCTACACTTGAATCGCCATTTTCATTGGCATTTGGGTATTACCCACCGAGATGAAATTTCCCACTGCAAGAACGTTAGCAGTCAACTCTGAAGTAAACGATCAACTAATCCTCAAAATCCTAGAAGAGGTTAATCTAAAAAGATAAAAAGCTTTGATTGATGGAAAAGAATCAGAGAAACATGAGGAAAAACCATAGAGTTGTAAAACCCAAAGAGTTTCAGCCTAGAGACCTAGTGCTCAGAGAAGTACTGCCAAGCAATCCTGAGTTCAAACTTGGAAAACTTGCAGCGACCTGGGAAGGCTCGCATATCATCTCAAAAAACATAGGTCGATGTGCCTACAGGTTGAAAAGACGAGGGTACCAAAATACACCATAATCTTTAAATTATCCACCTATAAGTCCTCTTACCGAAGTGATTGTCTATGGACAAAGTCGAGACAATACGACAAATCGGTATTCACACTTTGTGTGATTGTCTATGGATACGAGATCGAGACAATACGACTACCAAAGTGTGATTACTTGATAATAGGTTCGGACTAACCAAACTCTATAGGATTACTATCAAGTAAAGCGGAGTTAACATTTGTGTAATTTACTTTAAATTATAATAACAACAATTATAATTGCGGAAAGGAAAAGTAACTGACAAGATTTCGTAGAGCTTCTTGATCCCACATAAGTCTTTAAACGAGCGGTCGTAAGAGATTTCACCTAATTAGGGTACTTTCCTCTCTGAATAGACGGCTTCACAAGAAACAACAAAAAGATGAAGTTTGCCTGGCTCTTAGGATTGTTTGCTAGAAATGCAAACTTAGGTATTTATAGATCAAGGATGTTTGGACACCAAGGAATTTCCAAAACCGAAAGTATTCTCAAGATATGCAATAAATGCCCATTCGGTTTTCATAATTCCAGTAAATGCTTTTTCCAATATTTCAAGAAATCCCTCAATAGAAAATCTCCAATTAGTAAATGCACATTACTAATTTTTATTCTCTAGAGATATGCATTTAATAGCTGGTAATTAAAGCATATAAAATTAACAACATTAATTAAAAGATTCTTACTTTATTTCGGAACAGGATCTCCTTGAGTAATTAAGGAATATCTTTGAACAATAAAAGATAAGAGTTATTGTTCGTGGTCAAAGTATGTTGACATCTTTTCTTTGCAAATCATCTTTCATATTTACAATCTTGGGATCGATTATACCACACTTCCAAACAAGTTTAGAATTGGTTCATCTGTATTCTAAGACAACTATGTGATTGGTCAAATATCAAATCACAATCATGGGTTCAATCGGTTCTACCAATCACTAGGATCGGTTATACCTTAATATGGAACACTTGTGATCGGTCACACAAGTTACCAGGACCGGTTACATCAGTTACTAGGATTGGTTACATCAATTACCAGGACCGGTTACCATATACACATGGTATTGCTTGTGATCGGTCACACCAGTCACTAGGATCGGTTACAAAAATTACTAGGACCGGTTACACCAATTACAAGGATCGATTACACAACTCTATTGTGATCGGTCACACCAATTACTAGGATCGGTCACACCAATTACAAATATCGATCATACTATCTCAGGTGATTACTTAGGATCGATTACACTAATTAATCAAAACTAGTCATACCAAATCATAAGTCAGGCATTGTGATTAGTTATACCAAGATACATAACAAGTTACGATCGGTTCTACCATCTTACACATATTGGTAATCCAAAGATTTGCAATGAACAACCATACCAATAAGCCTAGCGATTTCCCTTTCGATTCATAAAACAAGTTCATGAATGTACTTCCTTTAAACAAATGTAAACATATTTCCTAGGATGAAATTTTCATCTTTACCCATTCTCATAATCATCACAGCATTCATAAGATTATGTCGATGTCATATCTACGAAGTTCAAAAGATAAGCGTTATTTTTCATAGTCTAATTCCTTAACACTATGATCATATGATCATGTCTCACTACTAGAGTAAAATATTCATATACAGCTTCGCAGTTATGTTTTCAATACAGCACGTCTTGAAAGATATGTTATGAATGAAACAGTTCAAGTCAATATTACTAACCTCAAGAGGAAGGATGATGTCGTCGTTGTAGCTCGTTACTTCTTCAAGTTCTTCAGGTCTTCGAGTAATACTTGTATGTCTCATATTCCTAGACTTTCTAGTCTAACCTATACGAAGTTTTCTCTAATACATAATCAAGCGACTCTTAGATGAGTTTTGATTCACTAAAATATGATAACCAAACTTGACATACCAACGCTAGGTGGGTTCAACCAAGCTATGCTCTAACAATCTCCTCCTTTGTCAATTTTAGTGACAAAACTCTTAATACATATGGATAAAAAAATTACAAGAATTCATTATACATACGCTTGGTTCCAAGTTTCAACAGCACAATAACCCGCATATACTCAATCAATAAATGCCGCTGTTGACATCTGAATAAATAAGCTTATACTCCCCCTAAAGGTAAGATAGGTAGATATTCAAGCCGAACATCTTTGTTATTCCACGTTTGTAGTCAAGATAACTACACAACAATATGATATGTTTCTACCCCTTAGTCAATGCTTTACTCTTTCGTTAGATATAACGTTTAAGCACAATTGTCCTTTCTTTAGTGATTGAAAATCACTTGTTTACTCCATATATTTCTCCCCCTTTTTGTCACAAAATGACAAAGGTTCGAGCAAATAAAGGTCAAACCGAAAGGATCTTACAAATCTAAAAGACTTGTACACACCCTATAAGAGTTAAGCACGAAGGTTTCACATACCACTTTAGACAACCAATATTAAAACCGAAACTACAAGTAATTTAGTTTTAATATGTTATTAAGGAAAACTATTGCCCAAAGCAATTTTCCCTAATAGTTTAACAAATTGACTAAGAAACTCAGTTCCCTTGTTAAACCGATTGTAAACATACAATCGCTTATTTCGATAAGACCAAAATAAAGATCGGAATTAACTTTATTTCTCTCATCAGGTTCTAATTATTCAAAAAATAACTTAGACCTTTCTCTTTAGACAAGACAAACACTAGGTTAGTGAAAAGCGGAGGTCTAACAACCACACCCAATATTTCGCTTAGCAATCTGTATGGACAAACTCCAATATAATTCCAAGAGAATCAACAGACAGTCAGACTCAATCAATGGAAATATATCCAAGAGTTGTATCTCTATTTCTCAATGTAATCAACAAATCAAACAGATGAAAATCCGCGAGCCTGATTATTATGAGAAAAAACTTGAACGGTACCTAAGACCAATGTTCAAGTGTCAATCAATTTATATCAACAACCAAAGGTTGGATTATCTAATTGATTGAACAACCCACAACCTGTGATATTTCAATTATATAAACAAACATAATGCGGAAAAGAAATAACAAAGATACCAGAAATTTTGTTAACGGGGAAACCGCAAATGCAGAAAACCCCCGGGACCTAGTCCAGATTTGAACACCACACTGTATTAAGCCGCTATAGACACTAGCCTACTCCAAGTTAACTTCGGACTGTAATGTAGTTGAGCCTTAACCAATCTCACACTGATAAAGGTACAGTCGCGTTCCTTATGCCTCTGAATCCCAGCAGGACTCTACGCATTTGATTCCCTTAGCTGATCTCACCCACAACTAAGAGTTGCTACGACCCAAAGTCGAAGACTTGATAAACCAATCTGTCTCACACAGAAAAGTCTATTGAATAGATAAGTCTGTCTCCCACAGATAAACCTATGAGTTTTTGTTCTGTCTTTTGATAAATCAAGTTGAACAGGAACCAATTGATACAGTGCCTAGAAATATCAATCACCTCAGAATAATCTTAATCGTATTGTAGCGAAACAAGATATTATGGAATCACAAACGATGAGACGAAGATGTTTGTGACTACTTTTTATCTTGCCTATCGGAGAATAAATCTCGAGCAAATCTTAGAGAAGATAGTACTCAATACGATAAAAACAACAAGATCAGAACACGCAACTATAGAGAAAATAGTTAGGTCTGGCTTCACAATCCCAACGAAGTCTTCAAGTCGTTAACCTACAAGGTTTCGTGAAAAACCTAAGGTTAAAGGAGAATCGACTCTAGTCGCAACTAGTATCACACATGAGGTGTGGGGATTAGGTTTCCGAGTTGCTAGAGTTCTCCTTTATATAGTCTTCAAATCAAGGTTTGCAATCTAAGTTATCTTGGTAACAAAGCATTCAATATTCACCGTTAGATGAAAACCTGATTAGACTTAAGCTAATATCTTTTAACCGTTAGATCGAACTTAACTTGTTACACACAAATGAAAAATTACTTCATTTAGATATGGATAACCATACCTAAACGTGTACACCTTTTTGGTTCAACAATAGTTAACCGAAGTTAGCCATATGAACACTTTCATATCAACCATATTCATCTTAACCATAACTAGTTCAAATGACTCAAATGAAACTAGTTCTAGAGTTGTTCAATTATTTATATTCTCATAGAAGTATACAAGACACAATTGAAGCAAAATCGATTTTTATTCAATCGAATCAATTCATGAACATTATAGCCACGGTTTGAAAAAGATTGCATTCCTTATAATATAAATGTATTAGTTCATGAATAAACCTAAGTAGCCGGACTTGGACTGTGTTCTCCAGTATGCAAACGGGTATGCATACTGTCGTACACTTCCAAACTTCAGTTGAACCCAGTACGCGTATAGGTACGCATACTCTAGTACCCGGACTTCAACTGACTTCGCCAGTACGCGTATAAGTATGCACACTCTAGCTCCTGGACTTTACTTGACCAACTAGTACGCATACTGTGCTTATAATGCAATCATGGTTAAGTGTTCTAAACTTCCATTTCATCATTGAAACATTCTCGGAAGAAGACAATAGCTGTCTCACATAAACTATTATCTTCAAAGTAATTTTCAAGTGATCGAATGATAAATACGAAATATTCCGAGTCTACATCAGATGACTGTCTCACACAAATCATGTAAGATGTTACAAAGCGATTTTCACATGATCATTTTTTGACTTTCGTCAAGAATATAAGATAAACTTCGTTAAAGCGAAAGCTTACCAACACATATTACGAGAAATATGTAAGCGAGTTAAACTCAACTTGAAATATCAAATGTGTATAATCGAAGTCTATATAGCTATACGACTTTTGTCTCAAATAGGAGATAGAGTAAATAGACTTTTGAGTGATAGATGAGTTCAAGTCTCCATATACCTTTTGTTGATGGAGTTCCACAACTCCCCTTAATAGTTCTTCGTTTTCAATTGATGAACGCCGTGAAGTGTAATGCTCAACTACACTTCCTATCCTAATCCTAGACTTAGCTATAAGTAGACTAGAAATCAACACTTATAGTTTTGGAACCTAAACTTGACAACAAGCTTAAGATAGCAATGCTTGCGAGTTCGACCGAGCAGTGCTCTAATAATCCCCCCCTTTGTCAATTTTAGTGACAAAACTATCAATACATATGGATTACAAAATAAATAAACTTTGTAGCTTCTCATCCAAATGCTTGATTTCCATGGTTCTTCAACATTACTCGAAATCTTTGTCACTTCCAAGTACTCCAGTGATTCTGAATGTGTTCAACTCAGCATCATAGTTGTTGAAGATCAGTATCTATAACAATGAGAAAACAGTTGCTCTCAATCATTGTTATACAGTGTCATAGTATCATTACACGGCATCAAAGTTCAATTGTATCATAACTTTGACAACAATACTATGGTGATATGTATCACTCCCCCTTAGTCAATACTTCATATCACATGAAAACCACTCCCCCTTACATAACGATCCGTAAACCATATGTATTTGTAGTGTGAACTACACATTAATTCTCCCCCATTTTGTCAATATAAATTGGCAAAGGTACGAAAACTAGTGGGATCATAATGAAATTCTCATAGAGATACTTCATGACTAAAAGAAAACATATCAACTTTGTTCAGAGGCAATCATATAGTCGAAACTAAATGCATTCATCGAGTTTATAAAGATACAAGAAAACTCCTATAATATTCCACAGCCGCACTCCCCATAAAGATTTGGTAATTAAGCACAAGTTTAATTAAGAACTCTTCCCCATATAATATCATTCCCGAAAGAACAACAAGAGCGACCTTACTTTCACAAGAAAAGAAGGATTTCTTTGGACATTAACAAATTACATGAAACATGAATTTGTATCCAAAAAACTCAATTAAATTAACCAGAAGAGAACCCATGATCAATTTAATCGGAAATGCTCAACATAAGGGAACTTACGGAGCCACACAGTACTTTCACATAGAAGTGGATCAGGGAAAGACAATACTGCGGAATATTCAAAGATTCATTCTATTTTTCATCAATATTTGCATAAAAACATATAATAGACTTAATATTTCAATCAAAAGTTCATCCTATCTTCATCAATATTTGCATATTGACATAATAGGCTTAACTTTTGACATATATGGGACAATTATAGTTCACGGACGCAAACACACATATCCCATAATTTTTTTGCAATATATAAAACCAATAAAGATTAATACTTGAAAATCATCTTCCAAATAAACTTTAGAATTTAAATAAATAAATCTAAAAACATTGCAAAATGAAAATCATTGGCAATAGCTATGTGTACTCACAATAATGGCTATTCCAAACCCTAGTTATCCTTCTTAAAACACAAGAATAAATTCTCATAAGAAGTTTCCTAGACATTGAGGCCTCTAAAAAATTCTTTATCGTCCCCGAACTCCTTGTCGTCAACAGCCATAGGAATAATGAAGAAAGGATTCAATTCCAACAAACCTTCTAGACTGATGCCGAACTAGGGCCTTCTAAATTTCGAGAATCCTCAAGACAATAACCTTTATTTGTTGAATCTCCTTTCTTGTTTCATTCACCTCTTCAAAACCCGTAGAAAACTTTTGTAGATTAGAAGGAACAGCTCTTGGTTTCCTCACATTCCTCCTTTTTCTTTTCAAAGTTGAAGGTACAAGAGATTTTACTTTTTCCTTCATGATTGATGGCTTAACAATCATATTAACATCTTTCTATCAGAAGACATAATGCTTGGATTCTCCATACTAGTATGAGATTGTGAGACGAATTCACAAATCAGGCTCAACAATCAATCTTGTGATAAAAAAAGGTTTTCAGAGAAGGAAAAAAAAGAATGTAGGGTTACGGAACCTTTATACCCAAAAGGAATTCACGTACGCACAACTCACAACCTTAGAAAAGGCATAATTGTCGATTTTAACCCTCTTTTATTGATCAAACAGATAAAGCCCTTTCAATATCAATTAGATATGAAAAGATGGACGAATTCCAAATCGGCGAAAACGAAAAAAAAATAAAATCTCTTTTCCTAAAGCCTGAAGTGTGCAAACCCTTTTTTTTTTTGAATCAGGCACATGAGACAAGATACACATCCAACACAATTAAGTTATGCTGGGGTGAACTATAAACTGTCCACCATAACCTTCTTGAACGGAATTCATAAAACCCTGTTTAACAGACTGTTTAGACCGTACTCTTTTATTTAGAGGTCTACTCTTATCTTTGGAAATTAACTTCTTCGGAGAAGAGATAATTTTACATACCTCAGACGACTTCTAAACAAGTTTGAGCTTGTTTGCTAACCGATTTGCTCTTAGTTGAAGTTTATTGACATATCCTATCTTATGTTTGTACTTGAAACAGTTGAAGAGTACATGACCTTTGAGAGTACAATAAGAGCATGTCGATAGAGAGGATGGTTCAGACGCCATAACTGTGCAAGCTTCTAGACAAACGGTAGAACCTGTAAAATTAGAAATAGAATTTCCATAAGACAAGGAGAAATCCATTTCATCCTCCAGAGTGGTTGAAGTATATCCTGGAAGAATATCGAGGTTGATGTACGTATTGCTACAATTATCAAAATCAATATTTTCACAGAGGAGTGCAACACTTGATTTTTCGTCTACATCAGAATCATAGTGATCAGACATTTCATCAAGAGTTGTATCAAGACCTTTGTTTCCATTGTATTTTCTACGATTCGGACACTCATTTGCGAAATGACCAAAACCTTTACACTTGAAGCACTGTGGCATATACTCATCATCAGTATCGTCAGTATCCCTGTTTTTAGGAGGAACACGATTATGAGGTTTAACTAATAACTTAGGTTCATCTCTGACGAAACGTTTCCTTCTCTTTAAAACAAGATCTCTAAACTGTCTTGTGATCAAAGAGACTGACTTGTCAAGATCTTCATCTGATGAATCAGTCTCAAAAGGATCATCTTCAGAGATGCCAACACTTTTACTTTTATCAAGTAATTTAGTGTTCTTTTATGCTTTGAAAGCAATATCCTTTCCAGATTTGGATGTATACTCATGATCAAAGATCTTTAACTTTCCAACCAGAGCATTTCTGGATAAAGTATTAAGGTTATTTCCTTCAACGATGACATGTTTCTTAAAATCGTATTTGGATGGCAACGATCTTAGAATTTTCATCACAATGTCCTTTTCAGGAATAGTTTTACCCAATGCAAAAGATGCATTAACAATTTCAGACACTTTGTGATTAAACTCATCAAATGAATCTTCATCAGCCATATGAAGGTTTTCCCAATCATAATTTAGGTTTTGAAGCCTATCTGCCTTTTCATAGGTATTCCCTTCGAATACAGTTTCTAAGATATCCCACACATCTTTAGACCGAGTGCACGTAGTCACATGGTGTTGAAGATCTGGGTAATAGCATTTAAACCTCAGAATTTTGCTTTGCAGCGAGAATCTCGTTAGGTTCATATCTACCAATATCCTTTGCAATAGAAACACCGTCTACTGTAATAATTGGAGGATCATAGCCATTAACAACATAAACCCATGATTGAAAATCACGAGCTTGAAGAAAGGCACGCATAACAATTTTCCACCATAAGTAATTCGAGCTATCGAAGACTGACGGTATGTTTATAGAGATATCACCTCTGTCCATAGAGTCAGATCGCTACAAACAGAAACTTATAAGGTCTTAAACGTGTTTGCCTGCTCTGATACCAATTGAAAAAGCTGGGGTCTAAGAACCACACCCAATATTTCGCTTAGCAATCTGTATGGACAAACTCCAATATAATTCCAAGAGAATCAACTAGACAGTCAGACTCAATCAATGGAAATATATCCAAGAGTTGTATCTCTGTTTCTCAATGTAATCAGCAAATCAAACAGATGAAAATCCACGAGCCTGATTATTATGAGAAACAACTTGAACGGTACCAAAGACCAATGTTCAAATGTCAATCAATTTATATCAAAAACCAAAGGTTGGATTATCTAATTGATTGACTACGCACAACCTGTGATATTTCAATTATATAAACAAATATAATGCGGAAAAAAAATAACACAGACACCAGAAATTTAGTTAACGAGGAAACTGCAAATGCAGAAAAACCCCAGGACCTAGTCCAGATTTGAACACCACACTGTATTAAGTCACTACAGACACTAGCCTATTCCATGTTAACTTCGTACTGGAATGTAGTTGAGCCCTAACCAATTTAACACTGATCAAGGTACAGTCGCGTTCCTTACGCCTCTGAATCCCAGCAGGACTCTACGCACTTGATTCCCTTAGCTGATCTCACTCACAATTAAGAGTTTCTACGACCCAAAGTCGAAGACTTGATAAACAAATCTGTCTCACACAGAAAAGTCTATTGTATAGATAAATCTGTCTCCCACAGATTAACCAATGAGTTTTTGTTCCGTATTTTGATAAATAAAGGTGAACAGGAACCAATTGATATACAATACTTATATTCACGAAGAATAACCTAGAAATATCAATCACCTCACAATAATCTTAATCGTATGGTAGCGAAACAAGATATTATGGAATCACAAACGATGAGACGAAGATGTTTGTGACTACTTTTATCTTGCCTATCGGAGAATAAATCTCGAGCAAATCTTAGAGAAGATAGTACTCAATACGATAGAAAACAACAAGATCAGAACACGCAACTACAGAGAAAATAGTTGGGTCTGGCTTCACAATCCCAATGAAGTCTTCAAGTTGTTAACCTACAGGGTTACGTGAAAAACCTAAGGTTAAAGGAGAATCGACTCTAATCGCAACTAGTATCACACAGGAGGTATGGGGATTAAGTTTCCCAGTTGCTAGAGTTCTCATTTGTATAGTCTTCAGATCAGGGTTTGTAATCTAAGTTACCTTGGTAACAAAGCATTCAATATTCATCGTTAGATGAAAACCTGATTAGACTCAAGCTAATATCTTTCAACCGTTAGATCGAACTTAGCTTGTTACACACAAATGAAAAGTGACTTCATTTAGATATGGATAACCGTACCTAAACGTGTACACCTTGTTGGTTCAACAATAGTTAACCGAAGTTAGCCATATAAACACTTTCATATCAACCATATTCATCTTAACCATAACTACACTCAAATGAAACTAGTTCTAGAGTTGTTCAATTGTTTATATTCTCATAGAAGTATACAAGACACAATTGAAGCAAAATCGATTTTGATTCACTCGAATCAATTCATGAACATTATAGCCACGGTTTGCAAAAGATTGCATTCCTTATTATATATAAATGTATTAGTTCATGAAAAATCGATTTTAGAACATAACCCACTCAAGTATGCAAACGGGTACGCATACCTAATTAGTCGGACTTGGACTATGTTCGCCAGTATGCAAACGGGTACGCATACTGTCGTACACTTCCAAACTTCAGTTGAAACCAGTACGCGTATTAATACGCATACTCTAGTACCCGGACTTCAACTAACTTCGCCAGTACGCATACATATACGCATACTCTAGCTCCCACACTTTACCTGACCAACCAGTACGCATATGGGTATGCATTCCGGTCTTGGATCAACACATATGCAAGTATGCATACTGTGCTTATAATCCAATCATTGTTAAGTGTTTTTAACTCCCATTTCAATCATTAAAACATTCTCGGAAGACAACAATAGCTGTCTCACACAAACTATTAACTTCAAAGCAATTTTCAAGTGATCGAATGATCAATACGAAACATTCCGAGTCTACATCAAATGACTGTCTCACACAAATCATGTAAGATTTTACAAGGTGATTTTCACATGATCATCTTTTGACTTTCGTCAAGAATATAAGATGAACCTGGTTAAAGCAAAAGCTTACCAACACATATTTCGAGAAATATGTAATCGAGTTAAACTCAGCTCGAAATATCAAATGTGTATAATCGAAGTCTATATAGTTATACGACTTTCATCTCAAATAGGAGATAGAGTAGATAGACTTTTGAGTGATAGGTGAGTTCAAGCCTCCACATACCTTTTGTTGATGAAGTTCCACAATCTCCCCTTAGTAGTTCTTCGTCTTCAATCGATGAACGCCGTGAAGTCTAATGCTCAACTACACTTTCTATCCTAATCCGACACTTAGCTATAAGTACACTAGAAATCAAGACTTATAGTTTTGGCAACTAAACTTGACAACAAGCTTGAGATAGCAACGCTTGCGAGTTCGACCGAGCAGTGCTCTAATAGTTAGTTAACTAGTATTTCTTGTCAAGGCATTCGATTATACTTGAATAACCGAATCCTTCAATTTGATAAGTCTAACTAAGATCAGAATTAACTTAGTTTCTCTTATCCGGAATCGAATTGGACTAAACAAATGATCCCGTATTTTGTTAATTCATAAACAATAAATACAAACCAAAATAAATTAACTTGGACAATTATTTTCTTAACCAGAAGCAATTGAAACAAACATAGACATTATAGCACCATAATTGCACCGAAATTTCGTTAAGCAAAAACACTTGATACCTAACAATAAAGAAGATACCAAACAACAAGTCAAATGAATTGACACAATTTTTCTTAACCGGAAACAATTAAATCACACACACATCCATACACACATAATGGAATATATCAATTGTACCGAAATTTTGTTAAGCAAAATAAAAATATATGCAATATAACCAGGCTTTTCTTAAACAGGAAAACGATTAACTAACAAATTCGTTACCCCAGATTCCGCATCCTCTTCTCCCAAGAAAGATATATCATTAAGCGCAAGCTCAAGTTAGGACTCTCCCCCAGTATGTTGTCATCCTCTCGCAAGAACAAAAGAAAAATAACAAGAGAAACCTTTACCAGAGAAAGGTTGAATCGGTTTTAACTAATGCGTGCCAATAACAAAAGTTGAAAACTTGAAACACATATGTTATGCTAAACACAACTCATGTAAACACAAATTGATTCAACATATTGTGACTTTTCACATATGAGTTTCAATCGGAACACCTTATGATCCTTTGATAAAGCCTACCAACATGGACTATAACTTAATCCCGCTAAATCAAAAAGCCACACAAACCATAAGGGTTCTCATCATATGAGATCGCATATTAAGGTTATGAAAGCCCAAATCAGACATCCCATAAACCGAAAACACATACCAAATATATAGACATTCATGCACAGGCTATGTAATCAGAAACTATCACAAGAAAAATTATAAGATAATAATTTTATTCATAAATAATGATAGTTTTATTCAAAAATAGACCTTATACAATAATCGAAACAAATTAAAAACTGTTGTCTATTTTCATGGATTTAGTATTACAGCATATAACTTAATCTATAGAAGTGCTCTGATTGTTCACTGAGATTTCTTCAGCGTTCAAGTTCTTGAGTCTTCTCTTTTCTTTCAGATGATTGAGTCTCCTCTTCAAGAGATTCACCTCCATAATCAACTTCAAAAGATTCGACTCGAGCCACTTCTTATTCTTTACAGATGCTTCCAATTATTCACGAGCAATTTCAAAATATCGCATTAGGAAAAGCATTAGCTCAAAAGATATTTGATTCTCCTTATGTTCCTTTGAGAAGTAGCTTGTAATCTCAGCAGGAAGGCAAGTTTCAAGAATCCATAATTGAGAATCAATATCAAAAGTATTTTCACCCATCTTGAACCGCAGACTAAACGTGGAGGAAATAATCGGTTCTTAAGATATTTTATATATCAAATAAAACTTGGTTTCCAAGTTTTGAAATACCTCACAAGTTATTTTTATTTGAATAAAAAATTCGTGAAAATATACACTTTCGGAAATAGAATCAGGAAGGATTTTCCGAAATATTATTGTCAAGAGAGTTCGAAAATATCTTGCACAATTTGGTCATGAACTTTCCTAAGATAGAAAGTATTCTTCTAAAATAGAAAGAGTATTCCAAAACTAGAAAAATACTTTGTTGTTCATGATGCAGATAGATTAAGTATAGTTTTATACTTTTCTCATTTCCAGTGCTCTTTTAAGAACTTCCCATTTATTTGAATCGAGCACAAAGATGGGAAATTCCGGTCAACAAACTTAGTTGTTGAAGTGAGCACTTGATAGCTCATCTTTGTTTGTGGAACATGATCTATCTTGATGATTTCGGACATCTTCTTTCTTGGAACAGTTCCAAGGATAGGTTTCACTCATCAGTAAGTCACAACCTGAATTTCCCGATTCAACCGGAAGATATGTTCGAATGTGAACAGAGTTGAAGGTGTGACTAGAGTCCTTTTGATTCATAAGTTGAGCAAAACTCTTATATTGACTCAAATATTCCTTGGAATATGACAGCATCTTTTGATGAGATTGTTTTCTTGATTCTGATTTGGACAAGAGATCATTAACAAAACAACATGATCTGAAATCATTTGTTTGTGTGCATTTAAGTTGATCTTTGTCCCTTTCAGGGAGATAATCCTTGTCACAATAAATGACAGTTTTTCTTGACCGGACATTAGTCACAGGATTATCCTTTGAAACAAGTCTCTTCTAATTCTTGCAAGTGGTTAAACTTTTAGAATCCAGATGTTGTTTATTAGTTAAGAGATTCTAAGAGATAGAATCACATACCTTTGTCTTAACTAATAAATCTTGTATGACTTTAGGATGTCTTTTTAAGTTCTTAAACAATCCCTTAACACGTTTAAACGGATCCTTTGCACAACAAATCTTCTGATTTAAACCATTCCATCTTTTTTGAAGAAAATCTTTGAATTGTTTATTCTTATTTGGTTTAAAATGTCTAGACGTCAGAGTTAAACATTCATGAGACTTCTTTTCGTAAAGAACTTCTATATCCTTGACCAGTCGTCTATCAATCAAGATATTACTGATGTCTTAAGTATAAGACCGGTTTTGTTCAACATTTTCTTCTAACATCTTGACAAGTACCGAGTAATACTCTTCCGAATCTTCTAGATCATGTTGAAGAGTATTTAAAATCTTTGAAACGTTAATCGAATCACCCATGGGATTCAATTCTTATAGGATGGATCAAACCAAACACTGATTGTTAGATCTTTTCATGTTTTCCTATTCTGATACCAATTGAAAAGACGAGGGTACCCAAATACACCACATTCTTTAAATTATCCACCTATAAGTCCTCTTACCGAAAGTGATTGTCTATGGACAAATTCGAGACAATACGACAAATCGGTATTCACACTTTGTGTGATTGTCTATGGATACGAGATCGAGACAATACGACTACCAAAGTGTGATTACTTGATAATAGGTTCGGACTTAACCAAACTCTATAGGATCACTATCAAGTAAAGCGAAGTTAACGTTTGTGTAATTTACTTTAAATTATAATAACAACAATTATAATTGCAGAAACGAAAATTTAATGACATAGCAATATTTTGTTAACGAGGAAACCGCAAATGCAGAAAAACCCCGGGACCAAGTCTAGAATTGAATGCTCTAAGAATTAAGCCGTTATACAAAATCTAAACCAACTTCGTATAGTTGAGACCAATCAACTAACCCTAGTTCACTTAGTTTCTTCAGTATCACTGCGCTTTCGACTTCGATGAGTGCACGCACTGGAACAATTCCTTTGGATCGTATTCCAAACAGTTAAGGAAAAACAAATCTGTTTGGTAACAACTCTACTGATTCTTTAAGATAAAGATATCTGAAGTCATATACAAAGGCTCTTCCGTTTAAACTAATAAACTACTTTGCCTGGTTAGATCAATCCAATCTCTATTACCTAAGTAATAAGATTCGGATTTGTAACAATCAAAATAGATCTCAAGAGAACAATTAGGCGTTACCCATCTCATAAAACTAATCAATCGAATAAATATGATTCTAGTTGGATCCCAGCCGATCAAGGTTTATGCTACACAAAGATATGAGAAACCAATAAGAAATATTATTCGTCTTCAAATCTTCTTTAATCTTCAATTAAAACCTGCACAACACCACTTGAATCTCTTGTGATCAATCACGCATAGAACGGAGTATGTTAAAATTGGATTATTACAAGATGTCTTTAGATCTACAAACAATTCTAAAGATCACGTCGATACTTCGATCTAGTTTGAGTGAATTTTATATTAGAAGAGAATATTCTCAAGAATAAACAAACTAGGTGCAATCAAAGTTTCAACAACCGTTAGTCAATCAAATCAATCGAAAACTAATAAACTGCAATCATCTAGTTTCCCACCAACGGTACTCGCAGAGCTTCTTGATCCCACAGAAGTTTTTAAACGAGCGGTCGTAAGAGATTTCGCCTAATTAGGGTACTTTCCTCTTCGAATAGACGGCTCCACCATAAACAACAAAAAGATGAAGTTTGCCTGACTCTTAGGATAGTTTGCTAGAAATGCAAACTTAGGTATTTATAGACCAAGGATGTTTGGACACCAAGGAATTTCCAAAACCGAAAGTATTCTCAAGATATGCAATAAATACCCATTCGGTTTTCATAATTCCAGTAAATGCTTTGTCCAATATTTCCCGAAATCTCTCAATAGAAAATCTCCAATTAGTAAATGCATATTACTAATTTTTATTCTCTAGAGATATGCATTTAATTGCTGGTAAATAAAGCATATAAAACTAACAACCTTAATTAAAATATTCTTAATTTATTTCGGAACAAGATCTCCATGAGTAATTAAGGAATATCTTTGAACAATAAAAGATAAGAGTTATTGTTCGTGTCTAAAGTATGTTGACATCTTTTCTTTGTAAATCATCTTTCATATTTACAATCTTGGAATCGATTATACCACACTTTCAAACAAGTTTAGAATTGGTTCATATGTATTCCAAGACAACTATGTGATTGATCAAATATCAAATCACATTCATGGGTTCAATCAGTTCTACCAATCACTAGGATCTGTTATACCTTAATATGGAACACTTGTGATCGGTCACATAGGTTACCAGGACCGGTTACATCAGTTACCAGGATCGGTTACATTAATTACCAGGACCGGTTACCATATACACATGGTATTGCTTGTGATCGGTCACACCAGTCACTAGGATCGGTTACACCAATTACTAGGACCGGTTACACCAATTACAAGGATCGATTACACAACTCTATTGTGATCGGTCACACCAATTACTAGGATCGGTCACACCAATTACAAATATCGATCATACCATCTCAGGTGATTACTTAGGATCGGTTACACTAATTAATCAAAACTAGTCATACCAAATCATAAGTCAGGCATTGTGATTAGTTATACCAAGATACATAACAAGTTACAATCGGTTCTACCATCTCACACATATTGGTAATCCAAAGATTTGCAATGAATAGCCATACCAATAAGCCTTGCGATTTCCCTTTCGATTCATAAAACAAGTTCATGAATGTACTTCCTTTTAAAAAATGTAAACATTGTTTCCTAGGATGAAATCTTCACCTTTACCCATTCTCATAATCATCACAACATTCATAAGATTATGTCGATGTCATATCTACGAAGTTCAAAAGATAAGCATTATACTTCATAGTCTAATTCCTTAACACTATGATCATATGATCATGTCTCATTACTAGAGTAAAATATTCATACACAGCTTCGCAATTATGTTTTTAATATAGCACGACTTGAAAGATACGTTAGGGATAAAACAGTTCAAGTCAATATTACTAACCTCAAGAGGAAGGATGATGTCATCGTTGTAGCTCGTTACTTCTTCACGTTCTTCAGGTCTTCGAGTAATACTTGTATGTCTGATATTCCTAGACTTTCTAGTCTAACCTATAGGAAGTTGTCTCTAGTAAATAATCAAGCGACTCTTAGATGAGTTTTGATTCACTAAAATATGATAACCAAACTTGACATACCAACGCTTGGTGGGTTCAACCGAGCTATGCTCTAACACAGGTTGAACAACTTATTAGGGGAAGAGCTGAGCTACCTATACGATATCTCTTATTTTTAAAAAAATATTACCAGTAGCTGACTGTAACTTCCAACAACAAGAAAAAATATTTCTTCTACCTAAAAATCTAACTCGGGTCGATTTCATTTACCGAAACAAGTGATTGTAGCCCAGCGGACAGATATTAACTTGAAATACATCTGTTACTTTTATAGAAAAGTGTAATATTTAACATTATAGTCTTATTTTTACATCTCTAGAAAGACAGTCTACAACCAGAAGTTCTTGAACCGAACAGGTACCCTAGGACAAATTCAAGGACTCACACAGGGGAAGAGAGAAGTACACGAGCACTGACAGGAAAATCAATGAAGCACAAGATGCTCACTGAACCAGGATACAAGAAAAAGTGAAGTATATTGATACTCACTAAATCTTAAAAAACCGAAAATGAAGTACTGGATACTCATTTAAAAGAATTGAAGTACTTGATACTCGTTCAACACGAAGTGAAAGCACAAGATGCTCACTCAATCATCAAAATGAAGTAGGAAAATACTCATTAAAAACGAAGTGAAGTGTTAAAATACTCACAAAATAACTGATGAAATACAAGATGTTATCAAAAATATTACAAGTGAAATTTGATTGAATTTTCACATTGCTTAATATATTATATTTCGTAAAGGTTAGTCAAATAACTCCAAAAGGCAATATCTGGTCCGCTAGTCGTACAGGTTCAATTAAACCGAAGACACGTTATAAATAGCTAAAGAGAAAAATAAGACTAACTTCCCTAAGCTCCGAACCATCTGCTAAAAGCACAGAATGAACCTTGGCTAGGTACCCCGAAGTAAGATTTGTTTGTCACACGCTATAGTTTGATGTTGCTGCCATCGTTAGCGTCGCAGGAAAAATTGCCCACGAAGCAAAATAACTCAAATAACAACCAAAAAGATAAAATATTAGATAAGAAAATCGAATGAATTGTATATGCAAGGAAAATTCGGATATAAAGGGAAATACGCGGCCTATAATTTAACCTCACCAAACCAGGTTGAGGGAATAGATTTGAGAAGGTCATTAGCAAAGAGTCTATAGGCATAAAACGATCCGAGAAATTAAAGTCAAACCATTAAAGGTCCACAATTAAAATAAGGGACCACAATAATAAGATCTAAAATCGGATCAAACGAGCTGATAAAAAAAGTCGATTACTCCATAAAATAGCCAACGATTGAAGGAATCAAAGGCACATTTCGAAAATCAGAAATGATCCACCAACAGGTCGATCACTCTTAATGGTGACCAAGGGTTTAATAAACTAAACATGTAGGTCGATCAAGACCATGAGCTGCTATAAGACTAAAGTCACGTCGATGACGCAATAAGATAAGTCGACAATCTAAGAAATTACAAAAGTCAAACCTCAACCTAAAGAGTATAACTCTGGTCAACTGATCCACTGTGGTCAATAGAGTAGTCATCAAAACCTGGACACATATACGAAGGACCACATGGAAAATACAAATTGTTCTGAGTGCATAATCCAGGTCGATAAAGGTCTTATTGCCCCATAAATAAATGGGATATAGACAAAAAAATATATCACTTAGCCACATAGGTCAATATAAGCTCAATTTATAAATCGACCTGTAAAATAACAGATCAATATAATATGAGCTAAAAATCAAAATAAAAACTAAGTCCTCAGAAGATTAAAGTTTAAAATTCAGACCCATTAGAGGTCATAAAACATGACAGGTCGAGAAGCTTGGAAGAGTCTAGGTCCGAAAGAAAATCTAGATCAAAAATTAACGATCTTACTATATGATTCATATCATTAACATGGTCATTAACATTTAAAAGAAATGATCAAAACTTCTGAAATCTGATTGATCAAAGCTTACTTGATCAATCATAATAGATCAATGAAATATCCAAAAGATAATAGTCTAAACGACGAATTCAAAATCCAAACCAAATTACTCTTCCAAAAAAGGAGGGGAGTAGAAAATTGGGTGCAAATGTGAATAGAATAAACCGCATTAGTTTATCAGAATGTCCAAAATATACACATTAAATAAGAACTTCATTAAAGCTAAAAAAAGAAGAGGGGTTTATCAAAAAAAAAAAAAAAAAAAAAAAAAAAAAAATCTTCAACCAGAATCCTCTGATGGACTGATCAAGCTCACTGTCACTAAGGGTTGACTTTCCTTTACCTACATCAACATCGCCATTGGTAGCAGCGGCACATTGAGAGCTGCTACCAATGTCAAAAGAATGTGGAGGGAGAGATTCGGTCAAAGCAAGCTGCTCATGAGCATTCTGAAGCTCTCGAGTTAACTGAACAATTTGATCATTGAGAAGGTTTTCGTTCAGCTCATACCCCCTACACTTCACCCTCAGATCTTCTATCTGGCAAGTGAAACTTGAGTTGTTTGATCTTTTAAGCTCAAGTTTAGCCTTGAGTTGAGAGAGGGATTCATCCGCTTTCTGCAGAAGATTCCTTGAAAAATGGACCCCTCTTGCAAATACATTCATCAACTGAGAAAAGAATTTTATTAGTCAGTAAAAATAATTGATTAATGAAAAAAACACAGACAAACCTGTGGAGAAATACTTACCGAGACAATTTTAGATGCCATCTGCATCTCAAGCTCGGAAAGTCCAGTAGACGAAGCTGATGAATCAGTCGAGTGGGAAGAAGCTAATAAAAACTTGAGTTCCACGGCACCATCTGGCTTACTAGACCCACTCGGAGAAGACTGGTCTGCACGAATTAGTGCTCCATAACTTTCCTTTTATCTATAGAAGATGAGAAGGAACAAAAAGAATCAGGAAACACGGTAAACACATGTTTTCTAGAAAAGTGCATAAATAAAAAATGAGTGAGAACTCACGAGGAAAAGGAAAGGCCTTCACCCTCGGAGAGCTAGTAATACGATTACCATGCTCCATCGACCTGAAAAGACAAGAGGACACTTATCATTCAATTTAGTATCATCCAACCCTTTATACATGACTGGATTGTCATGCTCAAAGCCGAGGGAGAGTTCTAGACTCCCACAAGAAATGTTCTTCATAAGAACCATAAACAGTTCGAACTTCATAATTAGCGTACAATTTCTCAACAATGATTTTCCTCTGTTCGGGACGATCATGATTCCTATACAAAATAGTACATATATAGTCGAAAAATTTCAACTTCATTCCCCCAGGAGAGAGATTAGTATATAAGAGAAACTCAAGAACAAAAAAAGGAATGTCAAAAAATAAATCCACATTGCATGTGTGATTCACGAATCAATAGTTCTCCTTTCTTCAAATCTCGAACCTCATAGACATTAAGAGTATATGGGGAAGGGTGGCGAACCTCTATGCCAAAACCAGTGGGAAGATGATAAAATTCAAAAATATCCTGAGAATGAGTTGGAACAGGTACCATGGCCATAATCAGAAAAAACAAAATGAATATGACACTTTAAAGAAGAAGTTAAAATTCGCAAGCTCGGAAGAAAAAAACTCTGAAAGAGAAAGATACTGTAAAAATAAAATTACATATCTGATTTCCTTACAAAGGAAAAAACTGTAAGAGAGAAGATAAAGGTAACCGACTCAACCGGTACACCTTCCCCACTAAAATTCGTCAAGATTATGACCCATGGAATAAAAACCCACTATCTCAAGTCATAACGATTTCAAAAGGGTTAATAATACCCGCATTACACTTTTGAGTTTCGAAAAAGTTAAATACACCTACATTAATTTTCGAATTATGAGAAAGGTTACATTAATAATGTAAACATAAAATACTGTGCTCCTTATGAGTAGCAATAACTCTTGAAATTACCAAAAATTAGCGGTTAATATTCCTCAGAGGAATTACATAAGTACCTGAAAATTGACGCGTGTCAAACAACCTTCACATGTGTAGTAAATGCAACCTTGGCAGTTACTAACAAACCAATATATTTACAAAAAGTTACTCCCTTTTTTGAGGGGAGAGAGAGAGAAAAAGAGATCTCAAAGATCCCAAATCTAGGTAATACCGTCCAAATAAAACTAATTGTTTATCTCTTATCCGAGATGAGCTATAATAATATTTACACCAAAATAAAATTCACATTTCCTTCGGCTGTAAAAAAGATCTGAGCTGTTGTATAGCAATAAACAATAATTGAAGTTTACATAAAATATAATTAAAGACTAAACTTTAAATAAACTTGGGGAAATATATAGAGGACAAAATATAGCATCTATCCAATACTGACAGTTGTACAGGTCCTACGAGGTAGAGTGCTGAGAGAGAACATAGGTCGAGGTCGAGAAGACGTGTCTTTAGTACGTGCAAGACTTAGAGGACATCATACTCTCATAACCACGACTTAAAGACGGAGACTAAACCACGCGCACGATCTGAGTTATGGAGCCCGCAACGAAGATAGAGACCAAAGACACAGCTAGAACTCAAGATTAAGAACCCACAACCTAGAGTAAGAGTCACATGACAAGGAGAGCTACCCAGGTCGAGGAGATCATTCGATAAGGAAGTGATGTTTGAGTGGATAATGACGTCATCTCCAGCTTAATTAAGAGGGTTTCTAATTAGGCACACTTTCTGCGTGATAGCTATGCTAGTATAAATAGCCTGAAAGGCTACGCTTGTAAATCAAGTACAATGTACACAACTTTTAATGATTAATAGGAAATACTTTTCAGTGATTCTCTCTCTTGATACTTTCTGGACTGACAATCTGACTGACAAAGAAGATAACCATAATCCCCTAACTTGTTCGAATCGAGATAATCACCTGTAAGTGTACTGTAATTGATCAGGATTGGTAATCAACTAGACGAATCATCATATCATAACTCTTTGTCTACTCCCAAGACATGAAATATGCATTTCAGTGGGTCTCATTGCAGTCCTTTATACTCATCTCGTATCGCCTCGACGTCTCTCCTCCTTTCTTTTTGTTTTTTCAATAGAAAATTTACCCCTTTCGACCTAAAAAAAATATCACACAAAATTACATAAATTTTCAAAGGTATGATCACACGAATACCATCTTACATTATCAGCCTTAAATTTTTATATCATGTAAATGAAAAGGAATTATAAATTAATTTTTTCACACAATGTTTTTTTTTTTGTGCACTAAAGTCCTACCGAAACCAAATAATTCTAGACAGATAACCAAAAAAAAAAAAAACCCAACAATTTTGTATCTAAATGCTATGTGACCAAAGAAAGAAAGAAAAAACTACCTGAGGAACGGGTTTATCAGGATTTTTTTTTTTTTTGAAGCATGAAATTTGTTATACTAAGGAACTATTATACGAGGGTAAGAAATACCGGGAATATGTTTCACAGCCGGTTTAAAACTTTTTTAATTCAATTCTTTCGCAAAGAAAAAATAAAAATAAGAAAACTATCTTTCATAAATAAATTAGGTAACCGTGCTCACAGCTCAGCCAGAATGAAGAAAACTCCGCAAGCAATCACCTTAATGATTACTCATATGTTTAGTCACTTTCACGAAGAAAAAAAAAACAGATCTACCGATATAAAGATGGAGGCTGGGTACTGCAGTCTATAATTGTCAGCGTTACGTGCTTGTGAGCAATGACAGCAGTCTTCTTAAGCTATCTTCGAATGAATAGCAACTTTTACACACCAGCATATGTGTTATTGTGTTAATTGATAATGAAAATGTGTTAAGGATCGAGCAAGAGATAGGAGAGCATAAACACGGAAGCATTTAAGTCTACATTGATAATAATTCGGTGTATCTTTCTCATTAATTCTTCAAGCTATTTATACAATGACAAGACTTGGTTCTCAAGACATTCCATTCCTAATATAACTCAAAATAAGCTAAAATATATCTCCTAATTATAGTCTCCTATTATATTTCCTAATAAAAGGATTGATCATTTGCTCAAAAGTAGTACTTACATGATTACATACATTATAAAAAGAGGAGACAATTCTGGATATGATGATAGGATAAAGAGTAAACCACGATGAACTGAATCATCCCTCACTAGCACCAGGATGGGATGATACCTCTATAGCTATACACCTAAAGGATTCGATATGTTCATATGGAGTGACTCCACCATGCACTAAAGCAAACCAAACAGTATTAGACATGAGTGAGTACCAGTAACATTTCAGAAAATACATCAATAGAGTAGTCCAACATTGCTAACGGAGGATACAATCCATTTAAGATCAATAGTGTCTTATACAGATTTTGGTACATAACCAATAAATTAGTACCCCTCATTAGCAGTCATACCTTAATTCGAAGTGCCAAAATTCATATAAAGAATCCGAGATGCCAAAGTTCTTATAAGGCAAAGATTTTTCTTGTTGTATGGGTTTTGGTACCCTCCTCAATAACATTGCTCCCATTAACAGCCATCGACTAGTTCAACAAATGTAGCTCCAAAAAGTTTTGTAGTAGTACCCAAAATGGATAGTTTCTCTTACCAAAAAAAAGAAGAAAAGAAGAGATAATAACCTCCCTTATTTGGGCACTCATTAGATATTTACCTAAACTAGTAGGTACTTTAGCGGATCCCACATAAGCCTTAAGACGCAGGTCTATAACTAGAATGGTGAGTGCTTGGGCTTATTCAAAACCTTAATAAGAAAACGCTGATTGATGATAAGAAAAGGAGAAAATAATTGTTCGGTCCTATTTTACGTGGTCCCAAATTAATTTGATCCACCAACAAAAAAGGGAATTCTATTTGGTCCTTATTTATTTAAAAATATTAAAGTATCTAAAATACCCTTTATCTCTCTTATTTTCTCTCTCCTCCCATGTTTCTTTTCTTTGTTTTCTCTCTTTTTATTTTCTCTCTCTTCTTAACATTAATAAATAAATAAAACTTAAAAATGAAATATCTTTTAAAATATAAGTCAAAAATTAATAAATTTTATATATTCGGAAAGGTCTCGTCGAGATCTACACAATGAATACCCATTATACTATGTTTCAAAATTTTAATTTTTTCGGTATAATAATAGTTCATATCCAAGAATGAACACCATTTTAGAACATGGTAATTCATTCTACTTCTAGCAGTTCATTTCGTAGAATGAACTCGTAATAATAGTTCATTATACCAGTTCATTTTGTAGAATGAACTCTTATGTTACTTAATCATGACAGTTCATTCTACAGAATGAACTAACTAGTATGGTAGTTCATTAAATTAGTTCATTTTGCATAATGAACTCGTCTATATTCATTTTATAGTTATTTTTTAGCCTAAGAATAAGATAAAAATTAAAAGCTCCGAAACATAGCAACAATGTACTCATTGGAAAGCTCTCGTCGAGGGATTTCCGAATATATAAAATCTATCATTTTTGGACATGTTGTTCAAAAGATATTTCAGTTTTAAGTTTTTTTTATTTATTTTTATTAAGAGAGAGAAAAAAAGAAAAAAAATGAAATTTCTGCCACTATTAAAAAATTATGACATCATTAATGACGTCATCCAGCGTGGGTATTGTCCACCCTAGGACCAAACAATAATATTTAGGACTAAACAATAATATATATTTTTTAAAAGGACCAAACAGACAGTTGACAAACTAACTCTAATATATTATTATAAGGACTAAATGATATTTCCTACTAAGAAAATCTCACTACAACATCAAATTCAAACGGAAATGCACATAAAAGAAAATATATTAGCTAACCCGAATCTTTCTTTTTTGTTTTGATCCGTCAAAAGGGATTCGATGAAAAAAAATAGTTCCCCGGATCTGAATGATGTCTTTCCACCTGCCGTCTTAGATGATGAGATTTACTTGATTTGTAGATGGAAATGGGGCTCTCTTAAGTGGTGTATCAACCGTGTACACCAGTACGTGTACTGGTATTAATGGAGGTATTGTAAGGATTTTTGAGCTAATGGCGGTAGTTTTATGGCCTGCTTTGAAAAATTTATACCATGTTTGGATACCATCTCGAGGTTACTTTTACACTCGGAAGTTTAAAAGTCAGAAATTAATCCGGTGATAAAGATGATTTTTAAATATTTCTTTTTTAAAAATGTTATGAAGTAAAATAGTTTTACACTTCAGAAAATGGGCCATTTGAGCAGAAAAGTACTTTTTCCGGTTCATATGGACGAGTAGACTATTAGTCTGGGTGAAATGGACAGTAGCCACGTAATTTTGAAACGGACAATTATAACCCGTGTTTATTTTCTCTTCCCAAAAGTGCTTCTATACGACGCATCTCTTCCTTCTCCATTATCATCTCTGCTATATCTTCAATATGTCTCCACCTGAAACACCATTAACAACATCATCTTCTCCGCTATCTTTCTCCACAATCACAAACATTAACACCACCATTATCGACACCATAAACTTATCGCTCTCCACCATCTCCAGCCACACAAACACTACCACCATCATCATCGAAACTACCACCATCATCAACAACATCAAACTCATCCATTATCTTCCTCCACAACCAACAACGGCACCATCGTCACCACCACAATAATCGACAGTTTTTGTTTGCTTCAAATGCCCTAATAATTAAATTAAGATTTCTTTAATTGATTGAATTCCTATACCTAGATGCCTCTGTATACATTCCAGTTTACAAAGTTGATTGAATTCCTATACCTAGATGCACTTGTTTGGATTAAAGAGAAGAAAAAGTTATGTTTTATTGAAAAGGCAGCAAACAAAAAGTTGAAAAATCATTATACAGTTGCGCCTTTGAAGATGAAGAAAAATTAAGAAAGAAGATGTGCATGAAAATAGTAAATATCTATGTGAGAATGTGCAGGATGAAACCAGATACATCTTAATGGAAAATATATTTTTTTCCTAATATACAGGATGAAACTGGTTTCATTCAGTTTTAGGCTGTGATGTACCTGGATTTTCTTTTAAATTTGCAGGATGAAACTAGTTTCATCAGGTTTTAACTGTAATTTTCCTGGATTATCGTCAGAATATGCATAATGAAACTGGTTTCATTCAGTTTTAGACAGTGATGTATCTAGATTTTCCTTAAAATTTGCAGTTTTAATGTGACGTATCTGGATTTTTGTCAGAATATGTAGAATGAAACTGGTTTCATTCAGTTTTAGACTGTGATGTACCTAAATTTTTCTTAAAAGTGTGCAGGATGAAACCAGTTTCATCTAGTTTGAATTGTGATGTATCTGAATTTTCCTCAAAATATGCAGGATGAAAATTGTTTCATCCAGTTTTAGACTGTGATGTACCTGAAATTATCCAATATATATGATGAAAACAGATACATCCTGAGAAAAAGATATTTAGCTGTTAAAATATGCAAGATGAAACCAGATACATCTTGACGAAAATATTTGTTATGAAGAGTGTCTTCTACTGTGTTCTTCTTCTTTATATAGCTTTTAAATTTCTGCAAACTCAAGTTTGACAACAATCCTTACTTCTTAAAATCAATCAGATGTACCCTAAAATCAACCATCAACCACATAATTCATTACCCAAAATTAACAACATAGCTCCTCGGCAAGCAACTTCACCCAAAACTCCATTAAAATCGAATCCAGCCGAAACCCAAATTCCAAACGCATTAAAACTATTAATTATGTCATTACTCTCAACCAACCATCATCAATTTCCAGCGGCAACAACTTCTTTCAATTGTTATATTCATCATCATCAGATATTGCACATTTGCACTTAAATCTTGTCAATCCAATTCGTTTTTTTACAAGTTGAGCATCCATTGGCTGAGCTCCTGGTGGTGGCGATGAAAGTGATCGTTCTTCCGATGGTGATCCAAAATTATGTCGGCGACGGTACCAATAGTGGTTGTTAGGCTTGTCAATATTTGTCCGATATCCGGAATCCGTTTCCGAGTATTCGAGATCCTATAGGATTTTATCCGTTTTATCGGATATCGGATAGAATATTCTATCGGATATTTCTTCCTTAATATATCGGAATCGGATTAGGCTCCATCCGAATTGTTAATATCCGATAGAACATGGATTTATTTGTGATTTACCCTAAACATATTGGTGATTTATTTGTGATTTACCCTAATATCCGATATCCGATATGAAATGTTTGAGAAATTGAACTTAAATTTCAATTATGGACATGTTTTAAAGGGTTTTTAACATTTTTTGTCAGAACCCGATATTATCGGATAAATATCCGATAGCTTAGCCTATCGGAATCGATATCTTATTTTTGATATCCTATAGGATATTATCGGATATCGAATATCCGATAGCTCTTAACCTATCGGATACGGATTTCTAAATATCCGACGGATATTCATCCATTGACACCCCTAGTGGTTGTTGTATCAGCGATGGGGAAAGAAAATCCGTTGATGATGATGAAGAAACATCCGATGATTTGTCGACGACTATCCTGACAAATGGTTTGAAATTTATCTTTCAATCAAAGGTCTTTGTAGCATTTTAGATTCTTAATAAAACAACTAAAGAAGATGAGGGCATATAGGTCAGTCTTGTTATAATATGAGGCAAAATTCTGGGTGGAATAACCAAACAGGATATTTGAACAGTATCTTTTTGATTCCTGTCCATATAAACAGTATCAAACTTACCGGTCTGTTTCACCCAGGAATTATGGATTTTGGTCTTTTTAACCAATTTTGTGTTTACACTTTTACTTTTGATTTTCAAGTGTGTCCGAAAAAGTAGAAACAATTATGCGTCTTGATGCTATATTGGTGAGGGTGTCCACGTAGGCTACTTAGCAATTGAACTTTCAAGCTGGTCATTAACATTATAATTTTGTGATTGACAATATAGCACAAAACATTAGTGATTGAATATAATGGGTACAAGAATGAAGAATTCCAAGCCAACATGACATTTTAGCCTAAACACACCCACCATGCACTCCAGTTAGTAGAATCACCGACTCAATTTCAAGTATTTGTTTCCATTCGTTTACTTAGTTTGTTCATGAGCTAACAACTGCAGCTTAAAGGTGTTATTATCTCCATTAACTCAAGTGGATTAAGTAGATTTGATATCATACAATCAAGCTTCAGAGATTAAAAAGGTACAGAAGGGAATGTCAGCCAGCGATGACGCATGTGTCCTAGACTCCTAGGCTCCTACATCTGACTGTTGTCTATGGACATCACGAATGCCTCGGGATTGATTTTCTTGGCGCGTCCTCGCTAAAATCAAGTCAAACACAGGGCACCCATGCCTTTCTATTTATAGCTTCTTCTTTTATTTTCTGGGAACATTATTTAAATACCTCTCAAAATCTACCTTTTGAAATATATCCTTATTTAATTTTTAAATATACCAATACCTTCTGAAAAGTGGAAGCAAGTAGCACAAGTTGTTTTCAGAAGTGGACACTACTAGCACAAGTTGCTTCAAGAAATGGACGCAACTTTATACAAATTGCTTCCAAAAAGTGGAAGCAACTTTCTCAAGTTGATTCCAAAAAACTTAATTTTTACCCCTTTGGAGTATTTGTGCAAAGTGAACCAAAATGGAGGGTATTTATAACATTCCCACTTCTTTTTTTCTAGGACAAAATTCATCTACCTTTTACAAATGTTTCAGATTAATATGTGTCCTAAAGGAAAAAGAGAATGATTGGTAGATCGCGGGTTGAATCTCTCGGGTTCATACTGAGTCAGAGAGAAAAGCTCCAAACCGTCCAATGGGCTACCTCTGCTGATCCCTGTGGGGCAAGTAGGGGTCCCACCCTATCTCTCTCGATCGGTATTCGATAAGCGAGTTGCTTAAAATCCCTTGAAAATGAAGAAAAAAATAATGACGTTTTGCAACGAAATTCTTTATAGGAAGAGCTTCTAGCAGTTTAAAGAATCAATGGAATCTTCCTTGATGTGTATGAGGTGATTTTAATGAGATTTTAAAAATGAGAAAACGAGTGGGTTGTACAAGCACCAGTAGAGGAATGAAGCATTTTCAGAAATTTGTCGAAGCCTCAGAGTTGGCGGATTAGCGTATGATGGGGGCCCAATTCACTTGGAAAAACCGCAGTAAGCTGGATGGGTTTCTCATCTCCTCGGATTTTAATTTTCAATATCCTTCTATTTCGGCTCATGCATTAGGTAAACCAATGTCGAATCACATTCCGATTACGTTATCCTGCGATCAACAAGACTGGGGGCCTTCCCTTTTAGATTTCAAGCAATGTGTTTGCATAATACAAATCTCCTTGAACTAATGAAAGATTGGTGGGAAACATATTCTTTTAATGGCTCAGCAAGGTTCGTATTGGCAAAAAAGCTTCAAGCTTTAAAAAGAGATATCAGACTTTGGAATAAAGAAGTTTTTGGCAAGGTGAATAGACAGATCGAAAATATTTTAGTAGAACTTTTTTCGTTGGATAGCATGACAGACAATGGGACCATCACTGACATTCAAATTACTAGAAAGGAGCAGATGCAACAAGAATTTGAAGTGCTAGCTGATAGAAGGCATATTATGTATCTATAAAAGTCCGGACATTCTTGGAATATGGATGGTGATAGAAATACCAACTTCTACCATAGGATTGTCAAAATGAGACGTCGAAGGAACCCGATTCACTCATTGAGAGTGAACGGACAGTTGACAGAGGACAAAGATCTTATCAAATCGTCTGTCATAGGATACTTCTAAAATTTCTTTTCAAAGAACTCCTCGCCAAGGCCCTTGATTGCAGGTATGCAATTTAAACAACTAAATTCTGCAGTCGCTGCTTGGTTAGAAACAAATATCTTAGAATCTGAATATATAGTGGCTTTGAAGAGTTTGGGTGGTCAAAATAAAGTACCTGGCCCTGATGGGTTTCAGGTAATGATCATTCTTAAGTGTTGGCACTTCATGGGTGATGACATTATGAAGGTAGTTAAAGATTTCAACAATTGGGGAACTATAAATTGAAGACTTAAGAACACTTTTCTCTTCTTAATCCCTAAGAAAGAGGTGGTAGAAGAAGTGAAAGATTTCATGCCCATTGGATTAATGAATAATATGTACAAAATGATTTCGAAGGTGTTGGTTGAAAGATCGAAAGTGGTTCCTCATGCTCTTATTTCCCATCAACAAGCAGCTTTTATAAAAGGAAGACAAATTCTGGATTGCGCTTTGATTGCTAACGAATGTCTCGACTCCATAATCAAAGAGCTACATACCATGGGTGGTTTGTAAGATTGATTTTGAAAAAGAATTCGACCATGTTTCTTGGGAGTTTTTTGACGAGGTATTGGTAAAGATGGGTATCGGTGCTCTTTGGCACAAATGGATTCAAGGGTGCATTTCTAACACGCCAATCTCAGTTTTTATAAACGGGTCAGCTCACTCCAAAATCCAAATTCATCACGGAGAGAGGATTAACGCAAGGTGATCCACTTTCGCCTTTTCTCTTCCTTATTGTTTCAGAAGCATTGAATAATTTGTTTCAAACTGGCCATGATTTATGTCACTTGTGAGGGTTTTCCGTGTGCTCGAATGGTTTGAAGGTGAGTCATTTGCAATACGCCGACGACACATTGGTTTTCTTGGATGATTATACTGAGCAAATGAATTATCTAAGATATTATCTCCTTGGATTCGATATGGTCTCTGGGCTTCATATCAACTTCGTGAAATGTAGTCTTTTCGGGGTAGCCAACGCTGTGAATGTGGATTCAATTAATGGCTGCCATGTTAGGTTGCAAAACAGAATCTTTTCCGTCGGGTTACCTAGGTTTGCCTCTAAGGGATTCTTCGTATACTTTCCAATAATGGGAAGAGATAATAGAAAGGTGTAAATCAAGAATGTGCTTTTGGAATAGATGTAGTCTCATCAAAGGGGGGAAATTAACACTCATAAAGAGCGTTTTGACCAGCATACCTATTTACACGATTTCTCTTTTTATTGCGCCATCTAAGGTGATCATTCTATCGAAAGGGTGGATAGGAATTTCTTATGGGACGCTTCAGACTCAAAGAAAGTCATCACTGTATGGTGTGGAAATTTTCCGCACTCCACTCAAAAAAGAGGGGTTGGGTATTAAATATGTAAAGAGCATGAACAAAATCTTACTCTTCAAACGGTGATGACGTTTCAATAAAGAGAAAACGACACTTTGGAGGAAGGCTACGGTGACAAAATATGGTTCTGCAAATTGTGATAGAGAAACTAAGAAACCTAAAGCGACTAACAGCTGCGGAGTTTGGAAATGTATTTTCTCTCAACTAAAATCTTTTAAACAAGGTTCAACTATTATTGTGGGGAATGGAAGTACAACAAGGTTCTGGGAGGATAAATGGGTGGGTGATCTGGCATTTAAAAACAAATTTCCTAATATCTATTGAAATGACTAGGATACCCTAAGTACACCACAATCTTTTCTTTTCAACCTATAAGTCAGATATCTTAAGTGATTGTCTATAGACAAGGTCGAGACAATACAACATCAAGATATTCACTTGATAATAGTTATGGTCCGAAATCGATTTACTATAGGATTAATATCAAGTGATTAGGATTAACGTACAAGTGTTATTTACTTTACTATAATAAAACAATTATAATGCGGAACTAAAGTAAATGACACAACAAGATTCTGTTAACGAGGAAACCGCAAATGCATAAAAACCCCGGGACCTAGTCCAGTTCTGAATACTCTCAAAATTAAGCCGCTATACAAAGAACAAAGCCAACTTCGTATAGTTGAAACCAAGTAATCTACCCCTAGTTACTTAGTTCCCTCAGTATCCTTACGCCTACAACCGTCTGGTCAAGGCACGTGAATCCCAAGACAGAAATCACTATCTTGAGTTGTTTTACCGATGTAAAGTTTTAAGCACTCAACTCCTTTTGATCGTCTTCCAAACAGTAAAGGAACAAAGCTGTTTGGTAACTACTCCAATAATCTTTTAAGAAAAGATTCGCTGAGTTTTTGACAAAGGCTCTTCCGTTTAAACTAGTAAACTCCTTTGTAGGGTAAGATCAATCCAAGTTCGAAAATCAGATCTAAATTCACAACTATCATATTCATATACTGAAGAATCACCAAATCAATAGTTGTCGATCCAAACGACTATATGATCAAATCTATCAAAAATAAATCAGATCCAAGCCGGATCCCAGCCGATCAAGATGTGTGCACAAATATCGCGAGATACAAAAACCAATAAGAAAAATCTTCTTGTCTTCAAATTTTCAATTGCCTTATATTGTACCTACACAACATAAACTTGAATCCATTTATGATCGATCACACACATAACGGAGTCTGTTAACAATGGGTGATCACAAGTTGTCTTCAGATCTAAAAACAGTTCCGAAGATCACATCAATACTTTGATTTAGTTTGAGTGACCTTATATAAGAAAATAATGCTCTACAGAATAATCAAACTAGGTGCAATCAAAGTTTCAACAACCGTTAGTCAATCAAACAAATAATCGAAACTAAAATAACAATGCAATTATCTAGTTTCCCACCAACGGTACTCGCAGAGATTCTTGATCCCACATAAGTCTTTAAACGAGCGTTCGCAAGAGATTTATCCTAATTAGGTACTTTCCTCTTCGGATAGACGGCTCCACCAGAAACAACGCGAATGAAGTTTTCCTGGCTCTTAGGATAGTTTGCAAGAAATGCAAACTCAAATATTGATAGACCAAGGTTGTTTGGACAACAAGGAAATTAAAAAAAAAAAAAAAAAAAAAAAAACCGAAAATATTCTCAAGATATGCAGTAAGTATCTAATTTCGAATTTCATATTTCCAACTAATATCCAACATGTAATTCTGAAATCTCTCTTATGAAAATATATAATATTAGTTTAGCACTTAACTAGTATAACTTTCCAAGAGATATGTTTTGATTCCTGGAAAATCAAAAACATATAATCAAAAATCTTAATTAAAAGATTCTCAATTTTTAAGTTCGGGATCACCTTGAGTGTCAAGGAATATCTTTGAACAATTAAAGATAAGAATTATATTCATGTTCAAATTATGTCGACATCTAGAACAATTTCCTATTTAGCAAACCTTAATTCCAAACTCACACAAAACAATAAGTAATATGTGAATGTTGAAAATCGGTTTTGCTCTTGGGACCGGTTCTACCATGACTCCTAACATAGGTTAAGATCGGTTCTACCATGTCTCCAAATATGGGTAGGGATCGGTTCTACCATGACTCCCAACAATAGCTAGGATCGGTTCTACCATGACTCCCAATATAGGTAAGGATCGGTTCTACCAAGATTCCCAACACAAGCTAGGATCGGTTCTACCATGTAACCCAATATAGATCGCTTCTACATAAATTCCCACCTTAGGTTCAAATTGGTCATCCAATAGATCTTCATTGAAAACCGGATCAAAAACATATTGATTTTTTCCCGATAACGAAACAAGTTTCGTATATGTACTTCCTTTAAACATATGTAATCAAACATAGTTTCCTAGGATGAAATCACAGCTATATCCGATACACAACCAAGTAACAAGTTACATAGATTATGTCGATGTCGCATTTACGAAGTTCAAAAGATAAACGTTATACTTCATAACTAAACATTCTTTCTTAACACTTTGATCATAATAGAATGACCAAGTCTAATACTAGAGTATTAAATGTTACCCCGCATGTTATGTTTTCAATCTTAAACGACTTGAAAATAACGATAGGAATGGAAACAAGTCAAGTCAGTATCACTAACCTCAAGTGGAAGGATGATGTCTTCATTGTAGTCGATACGTCTTCACGATCTTCAAGTCTTCAAGGTAATACTTGTATGTCTCAATATTCCTAGACTTTCTAGTCCAACCTAAACGAAGTTGACTCTTGTACATTTAATCAAGCGACTCTAATTGAGTTTATATACTTGGTGGGCTCAACCGAGCAACACTCTAACATCTATGCAATAACAGAATCCAAGAATTGTACTGTTCAACATTGTGCTGAGAGTATCTCTAATGGAGGGAGTTGGAACCTTGGCTTGTCAAGAAGACTGTATCAACATCAAATAAATGAGTTTTTTCTTTATTGTCTACGATTGAAGAGAAGGTGCTAAGCAACACCACTGAAGACTCCCTTTCTTGGTCATTTGACAAAAATGAACTTTTTTCGGTAAGGTCGATGACTTACTCTTTGTTTGAATAAAAACATGAGATGGTGACTCTAAATCTTAGCGTTTGGTCTAGATCTTGGCCACACAAAGTAGGTTTTTCTTTTCTTATGGCAGGTATATCACAAAAAGATGGAAACCATGGACACCCATCGTAAGAAAGGAACTTTGATAGTCAATGGTTGTCTACTGTGCTGCAAAATAGAAGAAACTTCTTATCACTTACTGTTCATTGTTCGACAGTCTCGGAGATATAGAACTACTTCATATCTTATATGAGAATAAAGTGGGTGATGATGAATTGCATAGATTTAATCATCAAATGTGTGAAGGTAAAACACTTATCTTCAACGGGTCAAGTGTCGTGGTAACTACTTTCCTCAGCCATCATTTGGACAATATGGAAGAGCAGGAATAATTTGATTTTTAATGCAGTCAATTTCGAAACGCAACAAGTACATTTATGTAATGAATAGTTTCACTTTAAAAAATGACCTCCCCTATTGGGGAACTCGTTAGATATTTATTGGGGTCATTTGTTTGCTTTGTATTCTTTTTTATTGCTATTGTTTTTGGCTTTCACGGTAGTGTTAGTCTAGGTCTATCCTTGTTCCTGGCTAATGTGGTTTTCTTAGAAGGTACCCTTGCTTGTAAGATGACGGTGTTTGTTGTTGGTTATTTCCGGTAAGACTTTTCTCTCGATATATTTTTACATTTGCCGTTTTTTTTTATAAAGGCAAAATTCAAAAAATAAAATAAAAAATGTTTGCAGCCATTTTAAAGGTTTTTGAACTCAATTCTTTCCCAAAAGATTAAAATAAATAAACAAACTTTTCTAAAAAGATTAGGTAACCCTGCTCACAGCTCTGCCACTTCACTGGATGAACAATCGCCTTAATGATTAATCACATGTCTAGTCACTTTCAAAACCATAACCAAAAGCCAAGAGAGAAACAGATTTATATATGTACCGACATAAAAATGGAGGCTGCAGTGCAGTCTATAATAGTCAGCGTTACATGCCTTTTGTACACTTGTTTACAATGACAGCAGTCTTCGTAAGCTACCCTCGGGCCTCAAATGTAGCGCAACTTTTGTACACTTGTTTAGGTAGTGTTATTATTGTGTTATCGAAAGAGGAGACAATTCTGGATATGATGATAGGATAAAGAGTAAACCACTATGAACTGAATCGTCCATCACTAGCACGATGACGCGATCTATAGCTATACACCTAAGGCTAAGGATAGGATATGTTCATATGGAGTCACTCCACCATGCATTAAGGCAATTTAGGCACCACACAATTTCTTCCTTAAACCAAACAGTTATAGACATAGATCAGATATTTACCCAAACTAGTAGGTACTTCAGCGGATCCCACATTAGCCTCAAGACGTCGGTCTCTAACTAGAAAAGTGAGAGCTTGGGCTTATTCAAAACCTCATTGAGAAAACGTTGATTGATGATAAGAAAATCTCATCATAACAAATACATACAAAAGAAAATATATTGGCTAGTCCATTTTTTTATTTTTTTTATTTTTTTTTCAATTTAATTGATTTTTAGTTGGTCTTACCTGAGGTATTCTAAGGATTTTTGAGCTAATGAGTAATGATAATGGTTTCATGGCATGTTTGGATACCCATCTCGAAATTACTTTACGATATCTGAAAGTTCAAAAATTAGTCCGGCGACAATCTCAAAACATTGGTGATCTAAAATAATGGGTAGAAGAATGAAGAATTTTAAGCCAACATGTGTATCTCTCCACATTTTAGCCTAAACACACCCATGCACTCCGGTTTGTAGAATCACTGACTTAATTTCAAGTACTTAGATCAATTCCTATGGACTCTTGTTTTGCTCCCACTATGGACTCAACAAACATGAAAAATGGATGTACAAATCAACAAATTTGTTGGCTTGTTCATTGGGATGGAACATGTAGCGCGCGCGTTATGTAAGACCGGGCGAGTTTGGCGCTTGTCCTTGCAGCGCCCGGTGTTACTTCACACGCCAGAGTCTTTTCTAAAAGCGCCGCGTTTTTCATAGAAGCGCCAACGACTGAAAACTCTTGTGATCTAATGGCTATAATTTTTTATTTCTATAAATACTCTCAATTTCAACTCCAAATTCACATTCACACATCTAGTTTTCTTTACTCTTCTTCTCTGAGCTTAAAAAAATTCTTCAACTTCAACAAATTTTTCAATTCTTGAACATGTCTCGGCCCTTGTTAGTTCGGCGCGCTCCGTATACTAAAGAAGAAGATGAATCTATTTGCAGAAACTATTTTTTTTTAATTTACTCAGCTTGCTTCAGCAAACTATCCATGGGTGGATTTCTGGGCGGTTATTCACGGCGGGTTCTGCAGTGACACTCGTAATCCGAGTTGTCGTGCTATATGCGACATAGAAAATCGTTTTCGTATAATTAAGAAAGAAGTAAGTGAGTTTGTAACTGTAACCATACAAGCCAATCGATATAGACTGAGAGGTGAAACTGATGCTGAGATGGTAACAAGATCTTTGGTTGAATGGCGAAGATGGAAAAATATGGCTTTTCCTTTCAAAAAATGTTTCGAAATCCTTAAGGTGTTGAACAGTTTCAACCCCTTCTTTTTAGTTGTTGTTCCACCTAGTACTTCTCATCAGTGAAGCTAATGTAGTCCGCCGTAATTCAGTGAAGCTAATGTAAAACGCTTAATTTTAAACATATGTAATTTCATTTAATTCAGACCGTCGTACTTTTGAAACTAAAATTACAAATGTAGTAGAATTAAAAATTACAATCTCTCTAACGTCGCTCATCTCTAGCTCTCCCATTGTTATCTTCTGGAGTCAAGAATTCTCCAAGACCTGGGGATAGACCTGGGATATCCCCACTTGCCAACATATTAAATAAATTTCCATAAGGAGATAAAGCTGGTTGGAAAGCACTAGGCGATTGGAAAGCACTCGGTCCTCCAAGCAAAGCACTCGGTCCTCCAAACATATAAGATGTTTGTTGTTGTTGTGGTGGTGTAACATTGTAGCAATCATTTGGGTTGTAGGGTGAGAATGATGATGAAATGCGCCTAGGATCTAGCCGAAATACTTGAGGTTGAGATACAGGCACAGTTTGTGGTGAAGTACTATGCCGTACATGTGGTGAAGAACTATGTCGTACTTGTGTTTCTCCCACCATTGTATCATCACTATCGTGCAATGATCTGTTGTTCCTGGAGGAATCGGTAGACGGTGAACGCCCATCATCATTTACCGTTAGACTCAATCCAAACATTGTGTTCTCGTGTCATTTTCGACACATATTCAAGTGTATAGCCTCCATTTTCCGATTCACCCAATACAAATCGTTCAGTTGGTTCCGCAACTCTTCGTCACTTGCATCTACATTGTAGTAAGGATAATCACGTTCAGTAGCTTGGGAAACAATGGGGATCGTGGTTGGCTCGCCTTGTGAAGTAATACTTGGCATCTCCCAACGAATTTCGGGCATATTTGACGAAGATGATGAAGAACTTCCACCCGTGGTGGGGTAAGTCATAAAGCATGGCTCTTTTGAAGGTGGCTGGCTAAGAACGATATTTGCATCATGGGACAGGCGTGATAACCCTGGGAAATCAAACCCATAGACGTGCATGTTCTGTATCCCAATTACAGGCTTCGCAATCGACTTGTACCAGTTGACATACTGTGCTTCATCAATATCCCTCTTTGTATTTAGTTCATACCTCTCCCAATTGGTTCTTCTCATCCGATCAAAATATGATCCAAAGGTTTGCATCTGTTGTGGCGGGTTAATTGCAATTGCATATATACCTTGCATTTGGTACTGTCGTCTTTCTCCCAAGCACCAAACCCCTCTTTCTGTTTCTGGAGTGCCTACACAGAGAATAATCAAGAATACGTTGTCCAACATTAGCACCATACTGGGAAAAATCAATGTAAGGGTGAACAATTGGTTCATACCTCTCCCAATTGGTTCTTCTCAGCCGATCAAAATCTGATCCAGAAGTTTGCATCTGTTGTGGCGGGTTAATTGCAATTGCATATATACCTTGCATTTGGTACTGCCGTCTTTCTCCTAGGTACCAAACCCCTCTTTCTGTTTCTGGAGTGTCTACGCAGAGAATAATCAAGAATACGTTGTCCAACATTAGCACCATACTGAGGAAAATCAATGTAAGGGTGAACAACTACGTTGTTGTGGCTTCGAGTCATCTGTTGAAACCTCTGAACAAAACTGGAAGTCGAGACGTCGCTACCAGTGTCCTTCTCCCAGTTGTTCGAGACGTACATGTCCAAGATTGGAAATCTATGGGTATCGTCTTTAAGGATTGGTTTACCAACACGGAAGTAGGTATACCACCAATACTACAAATTATTCCATAATTTTAGTATTTTGACTTAATCTACATTTGTTCATAAAAAATATTTAAATTTAAAAAAAATAATTTTGATATTTACCTCTATGATTCCCCAGAAACCAGTGAAATTAGGCATACCCATGGACGCTTGATCCATCCCACAGTAATATTCTGCTAAAATTGCAGATCCCCAGTCATAATCTGGTGCTTTGTCAAGGTCTTCTAACGCTTGAAGCCAACTAACACGAGCAACAGAAGTTGAGTTTGGAAAGAATGTCTGACCAGTACTCATAAGATAAACACCCTTTCGAGTTCAGGATAGTCATCTACATCTTCTGGGTTTCTGGGTTGGATAAGGAAAGACTTCAACGCTGAACATTTAATCCTACCTCCTTTCAATTCTTTATAATCTTCACGTATTTCTGATTCCATAAACGAGGGAAAAAGAATCTCCCATTTACTATTTGATATCCATTCGTCTTGGTTGAATGGTACCGGTTCTCCCACTCCACTTGGGATCCCACAAATGAAATACAAATCAAGGGGCATATTTCCTATTACAAGAATAATATCAACTATGATTAATTCTTTTGATTATTTAATATTTATTTAAAAAATATAATTTAAGTTAAGTTAAACAAGCTTACCAATTTCAAAATCCATAAAATGGAATATGTGCGTCGTCAGTCACCACCTTTCTACCACTGTTTTCGTAATTCAGTTGTTGTGTCTTCTAGGCTTCACATTATAAAGCGCACGCCATGGATATCTATCAACCCTTTCTCGGACTTGAGGGGGTAGAACTTCATAAACAACCTTTAAGTTTGAAAATCCACCTCTCATTCTAAAATAATCCTCAGACCGACCTTGATGCCCCGACACATGACCTTGGACTAATGATGGAGCAGCAACGACACTCAGTGAAGCAAACTCTGCTTCCCGATTTTGAGAAAAATCTACACCTATATGAGGCCGCGGTGCAGGTTCATTTCTTCGATCTCTTCTCTTGTTTATAGTACTCGCCGCTTTTTTTAATAAGTTGCTCATATTGTATCATAAATTTTTGGTTTACAAGAGTTTCAGAAGAAGGAAATGGAAGTGGTGTGACTGGAAATGAATTCAGTTCAAAGAATTTATAGTTTTGAAAATAATACAGTTGAAAATATGAGCGTTGGATAATCGACCGTTGGCGATTTTGTGTCTAACGCCCGTGTGGGAACTTCCAACACCAGCGTTTTTGTCGTCAATGCCCGCGTTGCTACTTCCAACGCCGCGTTGAAACCACACACGCTAGCGGATGTCCCATGTTCTGGCACTTGATTATCAGCCGCCCACTGCTTTACCATAGTGGAAAAACCTGTTTGGCCATCCACCTGGCTCAACAAAAAAATGAATTTGGTCATTGCCATAGAAATTGCCCATATTAAGTAGATATATTGACAAGGTAAGAAGGGAATATAATCTAGTAAGTGCGATGTCAGCCTGGGATGACACATGTGTCCTAGGCTCCTAGCTGGTACATTTGACACTGCCGTCCATGGACATCATGAACGCATAGGGCTTGATTTTCTTGGTGCGTCCTAGCTAAAATCAAGTCAAACATAGCGCAGAGATGCTTTTCTATTTATAGCTTTTACTTTATTTTTTTCCAGGGGCAAAATTCATTTTCGATTTACAAATGTTTCCAAGCTAATACTATACACAAATGTTTCTTCGCTAAGAAAAATAATGTCCCATGGACCCATGGTTCTTGGCTAACAATCCTTTTGTCGCTAATTAGTTTCTCTTTGGGCACCAAAAACCGGAGAAGTCAAGGCGCGTTGATATATTCCTAAAATAAATGATATAGTTCAAGTTTGCACAATTATGAGGATTTTTAAATATATTTTTACAATTATACCCTTATGACTAATTGCTAGTAAAATTTTGAAATGATTTATGTCTCAAACTATACAACGGATATTCGTAAACTTTATACCATTGAAAAACATTTTAAAACACCTATGTAACGAGTATAAACATGGCTATTATATTATACATGTTGCTTACTCTTTAGGAATATCTCATTATTTTGATGATAGAAGTCATCTATTTTGGGACAAAATTTAAAACTAAATTGGTTATCTATTTAGGGATGGAGAGAATAAAAAATTCGGTGTTGTGTACTTATGCTCAAGGTTCATGTGTCAGCATCTAATAGGAAAAGGATCAACTCTCGTAGGGAGCCTTCCGGTCTATGGATTTCTGATAGAGAACAAATCTATTCTCTTTTTGTCAATCATTTTACTCAGATCAGTATCTCCCAAATCAATAATTATGATATTGATCTTTCAAACATAATTGATCCCTGCATCTCGGAAGAAGAAAATGTATCTCTATGTGAAATCCCTTCAAAGGAAGAAATATGGGCTACTATCACAAATATGAATCAATGGGGAGCCCCGAGGCCGAACGGATTTCAACCCGGTTTTTCTAAAGCGAACTGGGAAACTTTGGGCAAAGATATTATTTTCGCAATTCAAGATTTTTTTAGAACCGGGATCTTAAACCAGGAATTCAATCATTCCTTCGTTACCTCATCCCGAAAACAACCACCCCGAAAATCCCGACAAATTTTCGACCAATCAGCTTAAGCAATACTACTTATAAGATAATTTCTAAGATTTTAGAGAACAGGATAAAACCTATCCTTAATAAGTTAATTTCCCTCAACTAATCAACTTTTCTTCCGAGAAGACAAATTACCGATAACATTGTAATAGATCACGAACTTCTTCATTCAATGAGAATTTCCAAAGCTAAGAAGGGTTATCTAGCTCTTAAACTAGATCTTTCTAAAACTTTCGATAGAGTAGAGTGGGGCTTCATTAATAAAGCTCTCTTATCGCTTGGTTTCAATTATTAATGGGTTAACCTAATTATGCAACGTATTTCAACCACATCTTTTTCCATTCTCCTTAATGGCTCCCCGGGCCCGACTTTCAAAAACTTGAGAGGTTCAAGACAAGGAGATCCACTCTCCCCTTATCTATTCCTAATCTGCATGGAAATTCTATCCAGACTTCTAGAAAATGCAATTACGAAGAAAAAAAACTCTCTGGTCTTAAAATCAATAAAGGCTCCCCAAATATTTCTCACATGTTCTTCGCAGATGATTGCTTTCTATTCACAAAAGTTGATTTAGGAGAAGGAAAAAAATTATTAGATATTTTATCTGCTTTTAGTGACATAACGGGTCAAATGATCAACCTTCAAAAATTGGGGATTTATTTTAGCCGCAGGATTCATCCGAGACATGGAAAAATAATTGCAAGAATACTTAAAGTCCAATTGATGACAAAGAGTACATGGGGACTCTTCTATTTTTTGATAAAAACAGAAAAGAGAATTTTGAACCTCTTCTACAAAGGTATTATTCTACTCTCCAAGGTTTGAAATCGAAGCTTCTATCTCAGGAAGGGAGGACAGTGCTAATAAAATCTATTCTTTAATCTTACCCTACTTATCAAATGCAAGTTCTGGTTCTACCAAAAGAGTCGTTACACCAATTAGATAAAATTCAACGAAACTTTTGGTGGAATAAAGATGGAGCTAAAAGACAGGGTGGTTTTATAAAAGCTTGGTCAGGTATTTGCAAACCCATATCTCAAGGGGGGCTAGGAATTAAAAAACCACACCAATTTAATTTAGCGCTTCTTACCAAATTGGCTAGTAGGCTAATCTCCGAACCAGATCAATTATGGGTCAAACTTCTAAAATTCAAATACTTTCCAAACTCGAATCCTCTAGAGGTCTCTAAAACTTCCAACCTCTCCTCGATTTGGACTAGTATCCAAAAATGCCTGAATCTTATTAAAGATAACTTTGTTTGGCAAATTAAAAATGGGGAGTCAGCTAAAATTTGGGAAGACAGATGGATCCCTAATGAAGATATAATTCAAAAACCAGTCGACAAAGTGGACCAATTACCTAAGCTAGTAAAAGAGCTAATTATTCTAGAAAATACTTGGGATATTGAAAAATTAGATGAATTCTTCACTTCAGACACTAAGGAAAAAATACTTGCAATGTCGACTCAAAACAGAGATAAAGATAAGATCAAATGGAGTTATCACTCTTCAGGAGCTTTTTCAGTGAAAAATATCTATAAATTTCTTATATATCAAGATCAAGAAAATGACATCATGAATAACTTTTCGTGGAAGAAATTATGGAAAACTAAAGCAATTCTAAGAAATAAATTGTTCAGTTGGAAATTAGTTCAAAAAGATTTACCAACGTCAAGTAGACTAGCAACGCATATGTCTAACATCTAAGCGGACTGTTAGATGTGTAACTCCCAAGTTCAAGAAAATGATCGGCATCTTTTCTGGGTATGCCCCTTTGTGAGAGCCATTTGGTTTGGATTATCTCTAAGTTATATTAACAACTCGCCTTTCACAGACTCAATAAGTAACTGGGTCAAAAATTGGATAGAGGATCCGAATACTTCTCAAATATCGGATAAAATTGCTACCATACTCTGGTTCATCTGGAAGCATAGATGCTCGGTAGTTTTTGAAAGAAAAGTTCCTAACCCGTTAATATTGATAGAGTAGATAAACAATTTTTTATACTCAGCCTCTGCAATTACGATTTTGAGAAATACTACTTATAGAAACGGAAAATCACCAACTTCGAATTGGGCGTCCTTAAACACGGATTGGATAATTTTTATAGATGCAGCTTACAAGAAAGAAGATTTAACAAAAGGTTATTCGTTTATCTTATTCTCAGTTGATCAAGAGGAATTTATGCATATTGAAGCAGGTTCAGATAAAGCAATGACAGCATCTCACGCAGAAGCAAACGCTGTGTTAAAAGCTACGTATTGGTTAAGAGATAATATCCTATCTGCTGTTTCGATTGTCACAGAGTGCAAAAGTATTGCTGACTTCATTAATAAGAAGTGTAAAGAAATATCTTGGGAAGCTGAAAACACAACTAAAGAAATCGAGAAGATCCTGGACACTCTTCCTCAAGTTAAGGTAAGACACATAAGAAGAATTCGGCAACGAATACTTTAGCGAAGGAAGCAAGAATAAAGAGTCTTCAACATTTATTCTTGTGCATTAAGAACAAAAAAAATAGTAAATCAAATGTATTGTCTAATATTTTCAAAAAAAATTACATTGTAAACTTATTGTACTATATTTCTTAATTTATAAAATTAACTTTTTCATCAAAAAAATAAATAAAAACACTTATGCTCGGCAATTTTGAAAGCCATCAAACCCCAAAGTAGGACTTTCATAGGGTATGCAATTTCGCATCCCATGTGCAATAATTTCCTTGACAAAAATCCCTCGAACATGTACCCCTAAACTCAAATTAACAATTATCCTGTACATTACATATTTCTTCATTTTCTTTTTTGGCAATCAAGCGTATATTCAGACTAAAATGGTGATTAGATGTTAAGGATATGAAAAACGTTATTATCATTTTCGATAGACAAACATATACTCATTCTGTTTTCAGAAAAGACTTACAGGCTAAAAAATAAATAATGGTAGTAACTCTTTTTTCTAGAAACAGGGGGATTATATTCTGTGGACTTCGGATACTAGTCTTAAAGATAAAGTTTGTGCAGTTTTCTCAATTGCCTGGAGCATTTGGAAAGAAAGATGCTCACACATCTTCCAAGGAAAAACTCTAAACCACCATTCCACAGCTAGATTATCTTTGAAACTAGTTAATGATATAGAATTATTTTTGAACAAGGAGAATGAACAGAGATCACTTGCTCCATGCTTTGTAGTTGAAAGAAATTTGGAAAATGTTACCAATGATTTACCTGAAAATTGCACTATTATCTTTAGTGATGCAGCATTTGATAAGTATACTAATATGTCTGGAATGGGATTGGCAATGTATGACACTGCAGGTACCTTCATTGGATGCAAGATCAAGCCAGGCACAGTAAGGAATGCAGAGGAAGCTGAAAATCTTGCTTTATTGGAAGCTGTAGAGTGGGCAAAGGAAAAAGGAAGGGAGCGACTTTGCTTCATTAGTGACGCTAAGTCAGTTATTGATTATGTTAGATTAAATAATAACCAATTACATTTGTACAACAGCTCAGTCTTGGATGACTGTAAAGCTATTTGTTCTTCTTTTGAATTCGTTAAATTTGAATTTTTGCGTAGGAACCATACATATTATGTTGGCCGATCAGGCTGCCAAGTTTAGTAAGAGATCTAGAATCTCAGGGGAATGGATGGAAATTATTCCAGATTTTCTCAACTCTGCTGTGTAATCGTTCTATTCAGTAATAAAACATTTTTTCTAGCAAAAAAAGAAAAGAAAAATATTTTGTGTATATAGAGTCCTACAAGAAGTAGGCGGAAAAACATAAGTTCAATCCTTGAAAAGAAGACTAACATTCAGCAAGAAGTACATACGCTTCAAGTACTTCCTAATCAAATACGATCATTCAATAAAAAAGAAGAAGAAAAATCAGTAAGAGACTAAGAGATGCTCGTAAGAAAAAGACATGTTACTCGAAACTTTGTTTGAAACAAATTCGCGCATATAAATCCCTTCGTGACTGAAATCAAAATGTTACTCAGTTGCTGTGTTGAATGTTGGCTAGTAAAATAATCATTTAGGAGGCAGAAAATGGCATCTAGAATTGCCCGTTAAGGCGAAGATAGAATAATTGAATGTTGTTTTTTCGGGTATTAGAAATCCAGTTGTAGATTCATCACGTAATATAGGAGCACATAGCGTAATCGCATGCGTCACTCGGCTAGCCAGAGTTTTTAACTCACGGCTTTGATTGGTTCCCTTGAACTAAAAGTCTTCTTCTTCTGTCTCCTTCAATTTGGTTATGATTTTGAAAAACTTATTTCTTAATCGTATTTTCAAGAAATAATTAGAGTTAGCATTAGACACATGTCGAAACCATATTTATATGGCTAAAAATAATAATTATTCAATGTTTATCTACATTATCTTTTGTGTCATTCTCATGTCAGTCCAACCTATACGCTAGCTACTAGCTAGTCCTCATATTATGGACACACTAACACAAAATCCCAGAATAGCAAATGCAAGTTTCTTTTGGATGGAATTAGATACTGTGCAGCCTCTTACTACTTGATCAGTTTATTCCTCCCTCCCAGTTGTTGTTCAAGTTGTAAACTAGGACCATGCCGGGCTGCTGCTCTATTTTCTGTCACGTCCGCGTCCAAAAGGAATAATTATCCGCCGTGGTTCTAGAAGTAATACTTACTTAGTTTAGTTAGTATGGACGATTATCACCACATAAGTTTCATTTTCCCATAATGTTTTTTTACTCTTAGTTTTAAGAAATCTAAACCCAACTATTTTTTATTTAGTTTGCATTTAATCCCATATTGCACGGACGATCAGTTTTTTTTTTTTTTTTTTTTACTTAAAAGGTTAATTCATCGATTAGAAAAGGAAAAAAGGGAAATAAGGTGAGGGCACCTAAGCGAATACAAGGGAAGGTAAAGACCTACCAAAACAAAGAAAAAATAACCCTTTCACTCACAGTGAAAAGCAAATCTAAACAGGAGTACAAGAAACTCCAATTGACAAGAAGAAAAAAATAAGAGGCCGAAACAAATAAAAATGAGAGAAAACAAAAAAACTAAGATTAACTCTTTTTGTTTTGAGTTCCGTGACCTCTCCCTAGATGTTCTTGTTTGTTATTCTTAGAACTGCCGAGATTTCCATTCCAATTGAGTCGGTGAAGTTCTCTATCTTTTCTCTTGATTTCGCTCTCTTTCCTTTTAGAGATTTTGTCTTCATAGAACAAGCATTTTAACTTCATCTCAAAATCACAATTATCCAACTCTTCACTATCTTCTTCAACCTCTTCTATAATGACTGGTTCTATAATAGCCACCTTTGGAGGAGCGTTACCCTCTATCTTTTTTTCTGCTAGCTTTTTGCTATCAATGGGAAATCTACTTTCTTCTTTGAAGTCACTTAGCATCAAAAAAGGGTTCTTCTTTGGAGAACCAACTTTCTTGATAATGTTTTTTGGAGATAGCACCTGAGTAACTCCCCTTTTAGGAGGAGATTTCACTTTGGTTGTCGTCCAATCTCCCTGCAAAGAGTCTGATGAAGTTAAACTCCTTGTACCACTACCAGACTTAGCTAGAACTGAAACTGTTAAGTTCTGTTTGGCTTGCGAAATTTTCTCCTCTATAGTTTTACTGCCATTTGCAGATACATTATTCCCATCAACCGTAGCTGAACTAGTGCCTAAAGTCCCAATAGACTCCTCTACCATATCTACCACATTTGCAGCAACTGCCTCCTTAGTCAAACCAATTGTGTCCAGACTGCCACTTTTCTCATTAACCTGAGTTTATATACCCCTACTCTGCCCATTCCTTTCAAGTTGAGAGGCATGAATCGAACATTCGTTTGTAATCGCATTGTCCCCAACTGATCTCTTAAGTATTTCTCCCTGCTACTTGCCACAAACACCACCTTCCACTGCATTAGATTGTGTTTTCTCAAATACCTTCCCAAGATTTGTTTGGTTCCATCTATACTTCAGTTTTTTAGTGCAATTTTTAGAAGAATGCCCAAAAACCTTACATGTTTCACACTTTGGAGGTTTCCATGAATATTCTACAGGCATTTCCAAAGAAAGCTTCCCATCAATCATTAAGGGTATACTCGCAGGGTAGTTGAATTCTACATCTACTCCAGTATAGACCCTAGCATAAGATAGTCTTGTTGTCATTAGGGTGTAGTCATCGGCAAGTAACGACGGATAAGATAGTTTCGTCCATGCTAACCAAACTAAGTAATATTACTTCCAGAACCACGACGGATAATTATTCTTTTTGGACGTGGACATGGTGATCAGGTTACCAGCATTGTAACCACGAAACCAACAGGTAAAACATAACTAGAAAGGATTTGTGATGGGCCGGAAAATTACACCTTCAGAATAATGCTCCAGCAAGTCGAAATTCCCCAATGTGCCACTCATAACACAGTGAGGGTCCCATAAAGCCCCACTTCTCTCCAGGAAAATGCACGTTGATTTGCTTCTCAAGCATGATATGTTAAACACAACTTCCACACCGTTCAAACTTACCGTTATTTTGCGAAGGGTGCAAGGCCATAAGGGCAAAAGTTGATGCGTATTACATACATAGCCGACTTCTGACTCCTGTCCAGGCATAGAGCATTCCTTGGACTTGAACACAAATCGTTGCAATCCTATTTACAGATTCCTTACTTTGCTTTGGCATTGAGATGAAAGCATACATTGATATTGTTCGCGCCAAATGTGCATCAGTTAGGCTCATGACATCCTTGCCTTGCATCATTCTTTGTGATGCAATTGGCTTATGCAAGCTCCCTAACTTGCATACCGACTTAGCTTCCTTTCCTGGCCATGCGCAATTAGTAATTGGTACACGACTAAGTCGAACGTCTTGATAGGAAGTATGAGCATCCACTGAACGGACTGTAACTTGTTAGAGCAATGCTCGGTCGAACTCGCAAGCGCTGCTATCTCAAGCTTTTTTGTCAAGTTTAGTTGCCAAAACTATAAGACTTGATTTCTAGTCTACTTATAGCTAAGTCTCGGATTAGGATAGAAAGTGTAGTTGAGCATTAGACTTCACGGAATTCATCGATTGAAGGCGAAGAACTACTAAGGGGAGCTTGTGGAACTTCATCAACAAAAGGTATGTGAAGACTTGAACTTATCTATCACTCAAAAGTATATCTACTCTATCTCCTATTTGAGACAAAAATCGTATAGTTATATAGACTTCAATTATACACATTTGATTTTTCGAGCTGAGTTTAACTCGCTTACATATTTCTCGAAATATGTGTTGGTAAGCTTTCGCTTTAACCAAGTTCATCTTATATTCTTGACGAAAGTCAAAAGATGTTCATGTAAAAATCATCTGGTAACATCTTACATGATTTGTGTGAAACAGTCATTTGGTGTAGACTCGGAATGTTTCGTATTGATCATTCAATCACTTGAAAATTGCTTTGAAGCTAATAGTTTGTGTGAGACAGCTATTGTAGTCTTTTGAGAATGTTTCAATGGTTGAAATGAGAGTTTAGAACAATTGAATTTTAGCACAGTATGCGTACTTGCATATGTGTCATCCAAGTCCGGGAACCATGGTATGCATACCCGTATGCGTACTGTTTGGTTTTTTCAAGGTCCGGGAACAAAGTACGCATACAGGTACGCGTACTGGCGTGAGGTTCAAGTTCCGGTACTTTAACTGAGTTTGTGGTTTGCGTACCAGTTCGCGTACTGGCGAACCCAAACTTAGTCCGGCTATTTAGGTATGCGTACCCGTTTGCATACTTGTGTGGGTCATGTTCTAAAATCGGTTTATTCATGAACTAATACATTTATATAATAAGGAATGCAATCTTTTGCAAACCGTGGCTATAAAGTTCATGACTTGATTCGAGTGAATCGAAATCGATTTTGCTTCAATTGTGTCTTGTATACTTCTATGGGAATATAAACAATTTAACAACTCTACAACTAGTTTCATTTGAGTCATTTGAACTAGTTATGGTTAAGATGAATAAGGTTGATATGAAAGTGTTCATATGACTAACTTCGGTTAACTATTGTTGAGCCAACAAAGGTGCACACGTTTAGGTACAGTTACTCATATCTAAATGAAGTCACATTTCATTTGTGTGTAACAAGCTAAGTTTGATCTAACGGTTGAAAGATATTAGCTTGAGTCTAATCAGGTTTTCATCTAACGGTGAACATTGAATGCGTTGCTACCAAGGTAACATTGATTGCAAACCCTGATTTGAAGACTATATAAAGGAGAACTCTAGCAACTGGGAAACCTAATACCCACACCTCATGTGTGATACTAGTTGCGACTAGAGTCGATTCTCCTTTAACCTTAGGTTTTTCACGAAACCACGTAGGTTAACGACTTGAAAACTTCATTGGGATTGTGAAGCCATACCCAAGTATTTTCTCTATAGTTGCATGTTCTTATCTTGCTGTTTTCTATCGTGATTGAGTACAATCTTCTCTAAGATTTTCTCGAGATTTATTCTCCGATAGGCAAGATAAAAAGTAGTCACAAACATCTTCGTCTTATTGTTTGTGATTCCACAATATCTTGTTCTGCTACCATACGATTAAGATTATTGTGAGGTGATTGATATTTCTAGGTTGTTCTTCGGGAATATAAGTCCGATATATCAATTGGTTCCTGTTCACCTTGATTTATCAAAAGACGGAACAAAACTCATAGGTTTATCTATACAATAGACTTTTCTGTGTGAGACAAATTGGTTTATCAAGTCTTCGACTTTGGTGTTAGCAACTCTTAGTTGTGGGTGAGATCAGCTAAGGGAATCAAGTGCGTAGAGTCATGCTAGGATTCAAATACGTAAGGAGTGCAACTGTACCTTGATCAGTGTGAGATTGGTTAGGGCTCAACTATATTCCAGTCTGAAGTTAACTTGGAGTAGGTTAGTGTCTGTAGCGGCTTAATACAGTATGGTGTTCAAATCTGGACTAGGTCTCGGGGTTTTTCTGCATTTGCGGTTTCCTCGTTAACAAAATTTCTGGTGTCTGTGTTATTTCTTTTCCGCATTATATTTGTTTATATAATTTAAATATCAAAGGTTGTGCGTAACTTCAATCAATTGTGAATCCAACCTTTGGTTGTTGATTGAATTGATTGACACTTGGATATTGGTTTTTGATACCGTCCAAGTTGTTTCTTATATTAATCAGGCTCACGGATTTCTATTTGTTTGATTTGCTGATTACATTAAGAAATCGAGATATAACTCTTTGATGCACTTTTTTTAAGATTGAGTCTGACTGTCTAGTTGATTCTCTTAAAAGTATATTGGAGTTATTTCATACAGATTGCTAAGCGAAATATTGGGTGTGGTTGTTAGACCTCCGCTTTTTCAATTGGTATCAGAGCAGGCAAAGATGTTAAAGATCTCACAAGTTTGTGTTTATAGCGATCTGACTCTATGAATAGTAAAGTCTCTATAAACACTTCACTAGGATTTAACTCTGATCTTAGAGAAATTTCTGAAGAGATAGTTAAACTCCAGATGAAGTTGGATGAACAAATCCGGATCAATTCTGATCTTGTTGCAGAAATCGCAAGGTATAAGGATTTGAAGTCTGTCAAAGTATCTTCAATGGATTTGAATAACTCCTCTATTTCTTCTCTGAAGAATTGTCGCAAGTCAGGAGATAAGCGAGGTTTAGGCTTTGTGAAACCTGATATGACTCAGAACCACTTAGATGAGTTTAAAGATGTTGGTCTATGTATGTTTTGCGATTATCGTAATCATTTTCAACATACGTGTACATCTTTTAAGAAAAGTTTAAAAGTTGCTAGTAATATTCATAAGAAAGCTGAACAACTGTTTACTTCTCTAAGAAGTTGTACAAATCTAACAAGAAATCTCAAACGGGATGGTAGTGTTAGTATGGGAGTTTTTGCTCTAAAATCAACATCACCCTTTCAATGGTTCCTTGATAGTGGATGTAGCCGGCATATGACTGGAGATCTTTAGTGGCTTGTCAACACAAGCGACTTTGATGGTGGTCCAGTAATAGTCGGAGATGAGAGATGTTGTTACATAAGCAAGAAGGGAACGATCAAATCACCTGGCATTCCTGAAATCCATGATGTCGTATATGTTAAAGGTATGACTGCTAATCTTCTTTCTGTTAGTCAAATTTGTGACAAAGGCCATAAGGTTGTCTTCAATACAAATGGATGTGACATTGTAGACAAGTCTGGAAAAGTAATTTTTCAGGGATCTCGTGGAAAAAATAACTGTTATCTTTTAGATACTCAGTTTAATAATTGGTGCAATTTGACTAAGGTGGAATCTACACATCATTGGCATGAGCGTTTTGGTCACATCAATTATCGCCTTCTAACTAAGATCATTAACAAAGAACTTGTTAGAGGTGTTCCCAAAATCAATGCTAAGATTGAAGGCGTCTGTGGTGCCTGTCAAAAGGGTAAACAAACGAAAGTTCCACATAAATCATCTCGAGATATCCTCACTAAAGCTCCACTTGATTTAATTCATATGGATCTCTTCGGCCCAATTCAACAACCCACTGTTGCTGGGAAGAAGTATGCTTTGGTTATGGTAGATGATTACACCAGATTCACTTGGGTAGCGTTTTTAGCTCATAAGAATGAAACCCTCAGTGTATTCAAGATTATCGTTAATAGAATCCAGAATGAACAGGGTCGCAAACTAAAAAAATTTAGAAGCGATCGTGGCACTGAATTAAAAGATACTAAAGTTTTTTAATATTGTGATAAACTGGGGATTATTCAACAATACTCACCACCTATTACTCCACAAGCTAATGGAGTTGCAGAAAGGAAGAATAGGAACATTCAGGAAATAGCAAAGGTAATGCTCCATAACAAAAACTTACCGTTAAGGTTTTGGGGAGAGGCTGTCTTTAAGACATGCTACTTGATCACTCGTGTTTATTTATGGTCAAAGACCTTAAACACTCCCTATGAGTTATGGTACGGTAGGAAACCCAACTTACATTATCTCAGAGTATTCGGCAGCAAGTGCTACATTCTAAAGGATCGAGAACAGAAAGGGAAATTTGACTCAAAAAGCGATGAAAGTATTTTTCTTGGCTATGCATCTGACAGTCGTGGTTTTCGAGTATTTAATCTCGGAACACAAGTCATGATGGAATCGATAAATGTTATCATTGATGATCTAAGTAATTTTCGTCATGATGACTCTCCTGCTGAATTGCCTCCAACTGAGACAATTGAGAAAGACAAAGAAATTCCAGAATCAGTAGAAGTTGTTCCAACGGTTATTGATCCTGATGTTTCTAGTGATGAGGAGAAAATCCCTAGTCATGTTATTCATGTTGAACAAGAACGTGCTCCTCCGCGGCACCTATGGGTTCAAAGGAATCATATGATACTAACAATATTATTGGGGGAAAAGATTATACTGCTAAGACGAGAGGACAACTTCAAAATATTTGCAATTTTTGTTGTTATCTATCGCAAGTAGAACCAAGACATATTGATGAAGCTCTTAGCGATCCCTTTTGGGTGAATGCAATGCATGAAGAGTTAAATCAATTCCAAAGATAAGATGTATGGGAGCTCGTACCTTGTCCCCCAATATCAATATTGTTGGTACCAAATGGATATTCAAGAACAAGTCTGATGAATTTGGCACCATTGTCAGAAACAAAGCCAGACTTGTCGCTCAAGGATATTCACAGATTGAAGGTATTGAATTTTATGAAACCTTTGCTCTTGTGGCACGCCTTGAGTCCATTCGTTTGTTATTAGCTCATGCTTGTTTTCTTAAGGTTAAGCTGTTTCAAATGGACATAAAATCCGCCTTCCTAAATGGAAATTTAAAGGAAGAGGTCTATGTTTCTCAACCTAAGGGATTTGAAAATCTTAATTTCTCAGATCATGTCCTTAAACTCAAAAAGGCATTATATGGGTTAAAACAAGCATCTCGTGCCTGGTTCAAAAAACTAACTACTTCTCTCCTTAGAAAAGGTTTTTTGAGAGGTGGAGCTGATAAAACTTTGTTTACCAAATGGAGTGGGAAAGATGTTGTTATTGCTCAAGTTTATGTAGATGATATCATCTATGGATCAACATCTGAGAAACTTGCAAAAGATTTTCAAATCTCTCTTGGAAAGGAGTTTGAAATGAGCAATGTTGGTGAATTAAAATTCTTTTTGGGTCTACAAATTTAACAACACAAGGATGGAATTTACTTATCTCAAGAAAAATATGCAAGGGATCTTGTTACAAGGTTCGGTCTTGATAAGTCAACTCCAAAACTGACTCCTATGCCCACCACTGGTAAACTACATCGAGATAACAAAGGTGTAAATGTTGATCAAAAACTCTATCGATCTATCATTGGAAGCCTTTTATATCTCACAACTACTAGACCATATATTTCTTTTAGTGTTGGTTGTTGTGCTAGGTTTCAGGCCAATCCAAAGAAATCTCATCTTGCAGTTGCAAAAAGGATCATGCGATACATCAAACACACTATCGGGTATGGTCTATCTTATACTTTTGATACTAACACTGATCTTACTGCCTATTCAGATGCTGATTGGGAAGGATGCGTGGAAGACAGAAAGAGTACATCAGGGGGTTTCTACTATGTAGGATTGAATCTTGTAGCTTGGCATAGCAAGAAACAAAACTGTCTTTCTACATGTAAAGCAGAATATATTGCTGCAGGCTCATGTTGTACTCAACTTCTATGGATGAAACAAATGCTTGTCGATTACGGAATTGACACTGGAATAATGAAGATCTTTTGTGATAACTCGAGCGTGATTCACATCACTAAGAATCATGTTGAGCACTCAAGAACTAAGCACATTGATATAAGGTATCATTTCATTCGAGATCTCTATGAAAATGGTATCCTCAATATGGAATTTGTGCCTTCCGAAAAACAATTGGATGATATTCTCACCAAACCATTAGATACTGCTACGTTTCAACACTTACGGCAGTCTATTGGTGTTTTTCTGGTTCATTAGCTCTTCAAACTTCTTGCCCCTGAACTTATCTCGATTTTTTGGGCAATTAAGTTTGGTATTCCAGTATAGTGTTTCTTCAATTCCGCATTTGTTTCTAGTAGTTGAATTTCTATTAAGTATCATAAGTTTAAAATGAAATCCTTCTTTTCTTGTGAAAGTAAGGTCGCTCTTGTTGTTCTTTCGGGAATGACATTTTATGGGGGAGAGTTATTAATTGAACTTGTGCTTAATTGCCAAATCTTTGTGGGGAGTGCGGTTGTGGAATATTGTAGGAGTTTTCTTGTATCTTTATAAACTATTTGATGAATACACTAGTTTCGACTATGTGAAATCATCGAAACAAAGTTGATATGTTCTCTTTTGGTCATGAAGTATCTATATGGAAATTTCATTAGGATCCCACTAGTTTTCATACCTTTGCCAATTTTTATTGACAAAAAGAAGGAGAATTAATGTGTAGTTCACACTACAAATACATATGGTTTACGGATCATTATGTAAGGGGGAGCGGTTTTCATGTGAGATGAAGTATTGACTAAGAGGGAGTGATACATATCACCATAGTATTATTGTCAAAGTTGTGATACAATTGGACTTTGATGTTGTGTAATAATACTATGACACTGTATAACAATGATTGAGAGCCACTGTTTTCTCATTGTTATAGCTACGGATCTTCAACAACTATGATGCTGAGTTGAACACCTTTAGAATCATGGAGTACTTGGAAGTGACGAAGATTTCGAGTAATGTTGAAGAACCAAGGAAATCAAGCATTTGGATTGAGAGCTACAAATTTTATTTATTTTGTATTCCATATGTATTGATACTTTTGTCACTAAAATTGACAAAGGGGGAGATTGTAGAGCATTGCTTGGTCGAACTCGCAAGCGTTGCTATCTCAAGCTTGTTTGTCAAGTTTAGTTGCCAAAACTATAAGTCTTGATTTCTAGTCTACTTATAGCTAAGTCTCGGATTAGGATAGACTTCAATTATACACATTTGATAATTCAACTGAGTTTAACTCGCTTACATATTTCTCGAAAGATGTGTTGGTAATCTTTCACTTTAACCAAGTTCATCTTATATTCTTGACCAAAGTCAAAAGATGATCATGTGAAAATTATCAGGTAACATCTTACATGATTTGTGTGAAACAGTCATTTGGTGTAGACTCGGAATGTTTTGTATTGATCATTCAATCACTTGAAAATTGCTTTGAAGATAATAGTTTGTGTGAGACAGCTATTGTCGTCTTTTGAGAATGTTTCAATGATTGAAATGAGAGTTTAGAACAATTGGATTTAAGCAAAGTATGCGTACTTGCATATGTGTAATCCAAGTCTGGGAACCATGGTATGCATACCCGTATGCGTACTGTTTGGTTTTTTCAAGGTCCGGGAACAAAGTACGCATACAGGTACGCGTACTGGCGTGAGGTTCAAGTTCCGGGACTTTAACTGAGTTTGTGGTATGCGTACCAGTTCGCGTACTGGCTAACCCGAACTTAGTCCGTCCATTTAGGTATGCGTACCCGTTTGCATACTTGAGTGGGTTATGTTCTAAAATCGGTTTGTTCATGAACTATTACATTTATATAATAAGGAGTGTAATCTTTTGCAAACCGTGGCTATAATGTTCATGACTTGATTCGAGTGAATCAAAATCGATTTTGCTTCAATTATGTCTTGTATACTTCTATGGGAATATAAACAATTGAACAACATTAGAACTAGTTTCATTTGAGTCATTTGAACTAGTTATGGTTAAGATGAATAAGGTTGATATGAAAGTGTTCATATGACTAACTTCGGTTAACTATTGTTGAGCCAACAAAGGTGCACACGTTTAGGTACGGTTACTCATATCTAAATGAAGTCACATTTCATTTATGTGTAACAAGCTAAGTTTGATCTAACGGTTAAAAGATATTAGCTTGAGTCTAATCAGGTTTGCATCTAACGGTGAATATTTGATGCGTTGTTACCAAGGTAACATTGATTGCAACTGATTTGAAGACTATATAAAGGAGAACTCTAGCAATTGGGAAACCTAATCCCCACACCTCATGTGTGATACTAGTTGCAACTAGAGTCGATTCTTCTTTAACCTTAGGTTTTTCACGAAACCCTGTAGGTTAACGACTTGAAGACTTCATTGGGATTATGAAGCCAGACCCAACTATTTTCTTTGTAGTTGCGTGTTCTGATCTTGCTGTATTCTATCGTGATTGAGTACAATCTTCTCTAAGATTTTATCGAGATTTATTCTCCGATAGGCAAGATAAAAAGTAGTCACAAACATCTTCGTCTCATCGTTTGTGATTCCACAATATCTTGTTTTGCTACCATACGATTAAGATTATTATGAGGTGATTGATATTTCTAGGCCGTTCTTCGGGAATATAAGTCCGATATATCAATTGGTTCCTGTTCACCTTGATTTATCAAAAGACGGAACAAAACTCATAGGTTTATCTATACAATAGACTTTTCTGTGTGAGACAAATTAGTTTATCAAGTCTTCGACTTTGGGTTGTAGCAACTCTTAGTTGTGGGTGAGATCAGCTAAGGGAATCAAGTGCGTAGATTCATGCTAGGATTCAAATACGTAAGGAGCGCAACTGTACCTTGATCATTGTGAGATTGGTTAGGGCTCAACTATATTCCAGTCTGAAGTTAACTTGGAGTAGGCTAGTGTCTGTAGCGGCTTAATACAGTATGGTGTTCAAATCTGGACTAGGTCTCGGGGTTTTTCTGCATTTGCGGTTTCCTCGTTAACAAAATTTCTGGTGTCTGTGTTATTTCTTTTCCGCATTATATTTGTTTATATAATTTAAATATCAAAGGTTGTGCGTAACTTCAATCAATTGTGAATCCAACCTTTGGTTGTTGATTGAATTGATTGACACTTGGATATTGGTTTTTGATACCGTCCAAGTTGTTTCTTATATTAATCAGGCTCACGGATTTCTATCTATTTGATGTCCTGATTACATTAAGAAATCGAGATATAACTCTTTGATGTACTTTTCTTAAGATTGAGTCTGACTGTCTAGTTGATTCACTTAAAAGTATATTGGAGTTAGCCCATACAGATTGCTAAGCGAAATATTGGGTGTGGTTGTTAGACCCCCGCTTTTTCACAACTTACCCCATCAAGCATGGAAATAATGTTGCAATCACACAGTCACCCCTTAATTAGATGATATAAGGTGTCGGACCACTAATGCTGCAACTCATTGTGCCTGCCTACGTACCCATCTCTGTAACTTGACGGGATCAAGCATGGACCGTAATTCATCAACGCCGCGGACAAGCAACTAAAGCCAACTCATGTTGCAAGGCGAAATCCAAGCAAAGCCTAGTCAGTATAGATCAAAGGGTCCTTTGCAAATGATGTGCAAGAGTGTACAACATTAGCCCATCCTTAGGAATGCATCGTGGTGGCATAAGGATATGTTTTCGCATCATATATGGTCAATCGGCTAAGCTTTGAAGCTTATTGGTGCATTTTCCCTTAATGCACCTTCAAGCAACACCCTTCCCTATATATGTCTTATTTACATTTTTAGAAATGGAAAAAAAGGGGAGATGATAGATATGTTTTATTAAGTCCACCTTCTTTCGCGACAACAAGTTTCAAAAATAGTACCACAGTGGTCCAAATTTCATTCTGGATGATACCCAACTTGAGTATTGCACAACTATGGTGCAATATCGTTCTTGGCCAGCCTCCCACTGACATGATGCACCATTGTGGTGCAATTTATGTTCTGGATCAACATGCCTAAACGCGCAACACAAGTTTGAGATGAAGCTCCATCTCATTCAGTGACGCATACTTGAGCACGCGCCATGCTAAAAGTGCAGATGTTACAGAATTAGAATTGGAAGTCATGCATTAATTTTCGTAATTATTTGTATATTAGAGTATCTTGTGAGCTATGAGAAAACGTTGAGAGGTGATGGAGTGGGATTGCAGTGATACAAAGTAGTTTGGACACTAGCACATAAATCCAATTAGGGCACGCAACTTACTGTATCTGTGCGCCTTTAGCCATGTTTAGTTTTACATCCAAACCATGGATTATTGCGGCATGTCCTTCAATAGCTTATGACTGAGTTAAAATTGAGTGACTATACGAAGATTTTTTCAGATGAGGTAGTTTAAATGACTTTCTGTCTGGACTTTTTCTTTTAAATAAGTGATTCTAGACAAACCACTAACCAAACCCATGAATAAAACTGAAAACTCCTTCGAGATGAAAGGCCAGCCTCACACGAATATCGATCTACTAGAAAACACAAGTTATTTGAAATTTAAGAATGAGTAGTTCCGATTAGAGCATATCGTCCACCTAAACTATCCTAAAACCGTCCCATTCACATGGAATATGACTTGCCTCCCACAGTTAGCTGGGAGCCCATTTTTAGGCTGAGTTGTTTCTCATTTTACGTGACAACGTTTTTAAGATGGTTTAAAATGATTGTCTGTTTAGAGCTAGCAATATGGTGCACTCCATCCCTTCCCTATCCCTCATATGTAGGGAAGGGATAGTACAAGGAAGCCAACCTCACTATGGTGCACTCCTATCCCTTTCCTACACGATACGGCTACTCAGTAGCCATATGAATAGTGCCAAACGGCTACTTAGTAGCCGTATTGGTTAAGTCAACGACCAATACAGCTACTGAGTAGCCGTTTTATAGGTTTAAGTCTTCAGAAGCGAGCTCGGACTCGGATGTTTCTTATTTTTCCTTCTTCTTCTCTATTTTTCTCCTCTCCACAACCCTTTTCGATTTGAAGACCCTCTGGTGCGATTCAGGAGTTAAAATTCAATGGGTTTATTCCTTAGTATCCGGTGAAGCATTTGCCTTTTTCAATTTCGTGTTTCATCAACAAAATCGTCCAAGGTGAGTGTTTCAAATTTTAGGGTTTAAATTTAATTTGAGTTTGATTATGATTAAATTGGAGATGTTAGGTTGATTATAATGTGTCCTTGTATGTTGTTTGATAGTTTGAGACATTGTTGATTGAATTTATGATATGTTGTTGATTGAATCAAAGAGGTTGTTTATGATTGATTTTGATATAGATATGGTATTGTTATTGATAATTTTCGATTGATGGATGATTAAATGAATATGTATTATGTCTAGGGCAGATTGTTGGCAGAGAAATTGTATTTGGATGGATAATTTATTGTTGATTGATTATTTTGTTGTAGTTTGATAGATAATGTGGCTAATTTTTTTTGTTGGTCTTGTACAATATATTTCCATTGTAGAATTTTTGCATAAAATGGATTGTTTTGTGATGATTTTGTGTACATGTGTGTTGTAGATGTACTCCAATGATTTTCAACGAATTGTGAATGATAGAATTCTGGTTTCTTCAAAAGAACATAGTGATCATAAACTGAAAGTCCCAATCTCGTCAGATGAGAGGAAGAAATCTCTGAAACATCGAAGTAGTGTAAGCCAACTACATGAAATGTATATCGCAGTTAGTAAATTTCCACATGCTAAACAATTCGTAGACGACCGTGGGTTTGGTTCAATTTTCAAAATAAAATATCCGAAACTACAAGACAACTGCCTAACTACCGGTATATTTGAAAGGTGGTGGCATACCACCAATACCTTTCACTTCCCTAGTTTTGAAATAGGGTTTACCCCATTAGACTTCACTCAAATTACCGGAATTCCTATTGGCCAAGGAAATCGCATATCATTGCAAGAAATTAGTATGGACCAACTGCATCAGATTGCTCCCGAAACCATAGATTGTTTGCTCCCATATATTAACGCGGTAGTTACAACAAGAAGAAGGAAAGAAGATAAAATGGTCATAACGGGAATAGAAGAAGTTAGACAAGAAAACTTAGTCGACTTGAGAGTTAAAATTGTGGATAGATGCAAGGGGATGAAGAAGAGTTTAATTAAATTGTTTCTTGACCATAGACTCGGCCTAGAAAACGATGTTGTATTTCAGGAGCAAATTGCAAGATGGTTTCTGATTTGGTGTTTTGGGAATATCCTTTTCCCAAACAAGAACAATGTTGTTGATATTAAATGGCTTAGTATAATGAGGGAATTAAATGTGCTGAGGTATTATGATTGGGGTTCGGCGTTGTACGGTAGTATGTTATGGGGCTTGAATAATGGAGTAACGTGCAACAAGCCTGACTTGCAGTTCTTTTCGTATCCATTGATGGTAAAAATTCATACCCTCTTGTAATCTTACTTTCCTTACTTTTTTTTTATTGGTGACCGTATAATGCAATTAGTTGTTAATAATAACTAATAATGTTGCAGCCTTGGTTTTGGGCATACTTCCGATGTCTATTTCCCTATACAAAGGAGGAGAATGAAAATATGGATCCGTGGCCAGCGGGTAGGTTATATGATGGAAACCAAAGAGACTTGAAAAGAGGCGCATAGAGTGATATAGGTACCCATTCAGTGACTCTTTTGCGTTACCAGATTGATAACTTCTCATTCGATTCTGTAGTATGGTCGCCATGGGAGGATAGTGAATGGAAGACTAACCCCGAGGTGGTAGAGGCTAAACAAATGTCTGTAACACGGAGGGTCTTTTACGATCCATTTGGTCACAATGCCTTGTACCTGGGTGAACGGTATCTCAAACAAGTTCTTGGGATGACAGTAATACCGTGCAATCCTCCTGATCCAACAGTAGACATCAACACTGCCTATTTGTACACCAACAGTCAACTTAATCCCTTGCATTATGTTGAAGTACCTGATCATGAGTATAAGATGTGGTGGAAGGATAGGTCAGTTGGTAAGTACTCAGGTGTAATTGTACATGAATGAAACAAGGATTTATATGGTACGCAAGATAACGATGCTTATGTACGCCGACCAGCACCGCCACGAAAAATCACATACACAGAAGAGTTGGTGCCCTTCGATCATCATCTCTTCCCATATCCACCAAAAAATCTGACATCTAAAATATGCGGCCCTGATTTTAATGCGATTGATATGCCTGTTGGAATGGAGTATTTGAGATAGTTTCCTAAACCCAATTATAGTGTCGATTAGGGTACAGCTGTGAGTATCATATGTCCTTTAATTCTTATATATTTTACTTTTGAAAAAAATATAAACTCATATCAGTGTTTACTGTATACAGGAGATGTGGTGCGAGACATATCAGGATGTGCAACAACAATACATGGATGCATAACAATTCTATTTCGACCACATAAAGGAACTGCAACACCAAATCAAATACGGTGCAAAATTCCATCAGAGATTTGTGAGAAAGTATGAACCACCATATACATGTGAATCATCTACCCCAGGCCAGTCTCGTGATTCGGGACCGTCGACGAGTTCTTTTGTTCCAAACAGTCAAGAAGAATCTTACCATCCTTATAATTCATCTGAGCCATTCAATCAAAGTACAACCACGTACCAACATCAGGGTAATGAAAATAATCCATGGTTTTAAATGTAAACGGCTAGTTTTTTAACTTTTTAACGGATATCTTATTTTTTACTGTATAACGGCTTCTTTAGACTATCTTAACGGCATATCTATTTTTTTACCGGTAATATTTACTGTATAACGGCATTTTTTTTTTTGAATTCTATATCCTCTCATCATATCTCTATATATAGCAAATCACTTTCCAAAGTGAAGTTATCCAAACATTCTATCATATTTTTGTTTTATAAAAATGAGATTCAGCAAAGAAGAAGATGTTGCTCTTACGCAAGCATGGATTGAAGCAAAAAAACAATATTCTTAACGTAGTTCAGAGCACTACCAACCAATTCTGGAAGAATGTATTTGAATTTTTTGATAACATATCCGGAAATCCAAATGCAAGAGAAAAAGGAGGTCTTAGAGCTAGGTGGAGCAAGATGAACAAGGCGATCATCACTTTTGTCACGATTCAGGCCGATGTTAACATACGCAATCCTGGAATGTCATATGAACAAAGGGTAAGAATTTTTTAACAAATTTATTTTATTTTCTAAAATTATAACTATTTTAAGCTAAGTTTATTTTTAAAAATTTCAGAAAAGTGCTGCTCGTTTAGGCTATCTTAACCAGACAGGCGACAATTTTCCGTATGATGAATGTTATCAGCTATTGAAAGCAAGTTATGATACCTACAATCCAGACAAAATGTAGCTATATCGCCTAGATGTTTCTGCATCATATGTTAATCAAGTCTTCGGAATAACAATCCTGGAGAATGATTAAATGTGAATGTTTTATCTTATATTTATGTAATTTTCTGTTTTGGTGTGTGTGTTTCTGCATCAGATGTTAATCAAGTCTTCGGAACAATATTCCTGAAGAATGATTATATTTGAATATTTTATCTTAAATTAATGTAATCTTTTATCTTTAAGTCTTCTTGCAATCTATATATGATCTGATGTTCTATCTTTTATTTAAGAAAAGTTTAACATAAATAAAACTGAAATTCCACAAAATAGACAACAAGTTCAGAACTATTGAATAAAAAACCAAATCACTTGTCGTGGTAACGACAACATTTATTATACTTTCAATCTTCACTGGATGAAGCAGATGAATTGCTCGGCGATTGATATTCTGGGATTTTGGATACCATGAAATTATAGCTTTCATCAAATGTGAATGCTTCACCCTTTTCCTCAAAATAACGCTCTTTAACGACTTCGTGCTACAATAACACAAGGCAATATACTTATTGTTGTAATTTAAAATCATTCAATTTCGCTTTGGAAGAAAGCAATTTTAAAATACTTACAAATTGTTGAGGGGACAGGCTAATATGGCTTGCATTGAAGATCCGTTGTTGAATAGCTATAAAATCGCAAACGGCTTTTTGGATAATCTGGTACCTATCATGAATTTGTTGAACACTTCTTCTCTTTGAATTCCCATAATCTTGTCTATATTGGTTATATATCTTCGCCCAAAAGGTTTCGGGCTCTGGCATTGCAGGGGAGAGATCTGCTACTCGAGTTTCTTTGTACCATGCTTTGATGATTGCAAAATCTTTAATTGAATCAAATGATCCTATGGTTGTGTTCGTATAAAGAGTTATGAGAGGTATTGAAATATGTGAGAAGTTTTGCAAAGTGTATGAAAATAGGTGTTTGTTGTTTGGAGATAGATAACACAATTTATAATATCCGTCAAAAATAGCTGTTATAAAGTAGCCGTTATAAACTAGCCGTTGCGATATAGTCGTTTGAAAATAGCCGTTATAAAAGTACATTACAATTATTGAACAAAAACCTAGGTTACTTGTCGTAGTAATCCCGATTGCACTTAGCACATGCAACAAGCCTTTAAACCCCTAGGTGACCCTAGTGGACGAGTTATAGTCTCGTGAGGGTTTACAGAAGATGTACCCACAAAATCTTAAACAACAACCGCATATACTATTCATCCGGTCCGTCTTCTGAAGGACCGCCGACATTCATTTCCGGATTGTAATAATCCATGTTAACCAGGTTAGCTTTAAAGTTTATGTAGCACTCAAAACATGTAAATTCTGTACAAGTATCTAGTTGGTACACAAATTTGGCCATTTCCTCCTATGCAAAACAAACATAAAGCAATAGGTTAGTGTGTACAAGTAAACAACATTTCAAATATCATAACCATTTATGATGACCTACAGTAATCGCAACTGTCATGTGATGTGGGGCGTAACCATGAATCCTTTTTTGAATTGCAACGTACTTGCCAACCATTATATCAATTCGAGAAATCCGTTGTTGAACTTGTCGTCTTGTTCGGTTATTAATGTTTCCAAACGCTTGTACAAAGCCGTCGAACACCAGCGTCCATTGTTCATGGGCGGAGAGGTATTGAGTATCTTACATAGGCAGAGTAGCAGCATTTACAAACGCTGTGGTGATTGCAACATCTTCTTCTACGGTATACCCAACCATTACCATGTTATCTTCAGAAACAATTTTTTTTGGAGACACTGAGGATACTAAGGCCAACTATTTTGGATTGTTTTTTTTTAGGAAGATTATGACAATTTATAGTAGGCATTGAAAGTAGCCGTTGGAATTTAGCCGTTGGAAATTAGTTGTTACTAAAGATCTGTTGGTATAAGAAAATATAATTCAAATTATCGTAATTAGAAATATATAAATTAATGTTACTGAGAAAAAGGAAACTACATTACTGGAACTGAAAAACGGACTTACTTTAAAAAAATAAATTAAACTAAGCTATTACAAATCGAACATATTATGTTGTTGCCTCTCCAACTGCCTGGCCAATATGGCATTCTGTTTTAATTCAAAGTACTTTTTTGCATTTGGAGCCAGCCTTTCGAGATCGATTTGCATTATTTCCCTTTCTTCTTTCTCTCGAGCATCTTCAATTTGTTGTGTTTCTCTAGCAACCTTTCCATAATTTGGTTTTGTTGTTGCTGACGAGGTACGACTGCCATTCGGGATTCTTTTAGATAATCAACAAGTTTACTGCCCGCGTCGCTCATCTGGGAGTCTTGCGAGGATGGTGTGGTGGGTCTACTTGTCCCGACGACCTTTTTATTAATTTGGGCTTTTTTCGCTTCTCTAGAAATGTGTTTATCTCCTGTAAATCCACTTGACGACGTTCCAGGTATTGTACTTGGGTTCGTACCAGGGGTATATCCTAATGGAAAAGGGATACCGCTAGGGACATTATAAGGGTTTTGAAATTGATTTGCAAATGGAGTCTCGACGAATTGGCTTGTAGGTGGATTTTGAGAAAATGGGGTTGGAGAACTAAACATATTAGAGAAATTTCCATGAATTTTAGATGACGGAGGATTAGAATCTTGGTCCATATCTTCAGCTACACCTACTTGTACATTTGGAACATCTTTAAGCAGTTCATACTCAGCATCTCGATCAAAGTTTTTTTGTGTGTATTTCAACATGTAAGCTTTTCGCAATTAACATCTACATCAATGTAAACAAACCATAAATAAGATACACATAAATTAATCTATTTACAAACAACATATACAACAACTATAATGAACATATTTAAATAACATACCCGGTTAATAGAGTCCAAGCCCGGATTACTTATAGTAGCTCTTGCAACACAATCGGAAAAGTTATCCACTTCATTCTTGATTTTGCTAAACCGATTACGAACGCTTTTTGCAGTACGTTAGTGTTTATTCCCACCACAAGCTTCCACAAAAATTTTAAAAAGGATTTCCCAAAACTCTTCCTTATCTTCATAACTGCTATAACCAAGAGCAATGTACTGAGTAAGAATGTGATGATCTTCCAAAGTACTAAATTTCGCTCTATGTTTCCTTTTTTACTTCTGAGTCTCCGACATTAATGAGCAAAACAAAATTTAAAATCTTACTTAAACAAAAAATAAATTGGAGAGATTTTAGTGAAGAAATCTATTGATGTAAGAAGAAGAAATTGATTTGGTGTGATTTGAGTAGAGAATTAGAGTGGTATTTATATAGGATTTTGAAAAAATGACCGTTGGGATCCGACGGTGGGGAAGATAGAGCCGTTATTAATGATGGATGGTTAGGATCGGGTGTGAGAGAGGTGTAAACGAAAAAAGGTCGAACAAATATTTTTTCTGAAACGGCTAATCAGTAGTCGTGTAAAAAGCTACGGCTACCGAGTAGCCGTATCAAAAGTAATACGGCTACTCAGTATCCGTAAAGCGTAAATTTATACGGCTACTGAGTAGCCATGTGATTTCCCTTCCCTACAAGCGGGATCAGATGTGATCCTCCATATAGGGAAAGGGATGGATATCCCTACACATGTAGAGATATGGAAGACCGTAATAGATGGTTTTTGGAGATTTTGAGAGATAGGGAAGGGATGGGGAGCACCATACTGCTAGCTCTTACAATTTTGTTCTGGAATTGTTAATTTGTTTTTTTTTCAATGTACACATAGTCGGACCTTCTGGTGAGATCAAGGTAACAATTTGACGTCATTAATGACGTTTTTTCTACCTTCGCTGTCAAACAAATAAGTCAACCATTTTATGATGATGTTACATGATAAATTACTTTATTCCCATACACAGACGCATGTCCAGTAACTTCTTCATCTTCAAGTACTTAAAAAGAGACATCTCGGAATATATTTACTATTTTTCCACCTCAAGAATTATATTTATTATTATAGATTTCATTGTTTTTTCAAAAATGCAACTATATACGACTAGCTACATGATGCTCATGTATATATAAATAGTATACTCTCACCCCCTTCAAATTTAATCTTTGTATATAAAAATGCAGTTGAAGAACACGTACAAACACCATTAATAGAAATATTTCTGACACTAATTGAGAGTACTTAGTGATCAGAACCTATTTATCTACTGTATATATATGTAGATGTCCATTGCATCTTCTTCCCCAGAAAGCCTGAACAGACAACTAGCTCTCTATAGCTAGAAGAAATCAGACAGAAAGTCGATCTTACACAATGGAAGATGATGATAATAAGGTGGTTGATGTTGGAAAAACAGGGAATAATAAAGAGAAGAAGATTAAAACAGGATCCATTGGAACTATATTTATGCATGCAGATGGCATAGATATATGTTTAATGGTTCTTGGTTTTCTTGGAGCTGTTGGTGATGGATTTGGTACACCAGTCATGTTATACATAACTAGCAAAATTATGAATAATCTTGGTTCCGTTGGTCCTTCTGATATTAATGATCCTAATCAAGTCTTTCTTAAGAATATCACCAAGGTATGTATTCCCCTTCTTATTAGTAGTAGTACTAACTAATTAACTAACATCCTCTTCTTAATTTAATTAATTAGTGTTCTTACTAATTTTTGATCAATTTTCATTTCAGAATTCAATTGGTCTTTTATACCTTGCCGTTGCCAATTGGTTTGTTTGTTTCTTGGGTAAGTTTCTTATTTATTTCTTCTTCTCATTTTTTGATAAATAATTTTGCTTAAAATTTAATCATCTTGTTTATGAAACTGCATGACAGAGGGATATTGCTGGTCAAGAACAGGAGAAAGACAAGCAACAAGAATGAGAGCAAGATATCTAAAAGCAGTTCTCAGACAAGATGTTGGTTATTTTGATCTACAAGTATCAAGCACTTCAGAAGTTGTCACTAGTGTCTCCAATGATTGTCTTGTAATCCAAGATGTTCTCAGCGAGAAGGTGTTCTTCAACCACTCTTTTTTATAATCCAATATACTATCGTATATTCGTATTCAGGCACGTACCAAGGGGTAGCTACCTAGCTAGCTAGGCGGCCGCGTGCTACTATATTATTTGGTCTGATAAAATAAGTAATGTCTAATTAGTGGTTGCAATTTTTATATTAGGTACCAAATTTCTTGATGAATGTGGCAATGTTCACTGGATGTTACTTGGCAGCGTTTTTGCTAATGTGGAGATTGGCATTAGTAGGGTTTCCTTTTGTTTTACTGTTAGTGATACCAGGTTTGGTGTATGGGAAGATATTACTGGGATTGACAAGAAAGATACGAGAGGAATATAATAAAGCTGGTACACTAGTGGAACAGGCTATTTCTTCAATTAGAACTGTTTATTCATTTGTTGGTGAACAGAAAACAATGGATGAATTTTCAGATGCACTCAATGGGTCAGTCAAGTTGGGGTTGAAACAAGGTTTGGCTAAAGGTGTTGCAATTGGTAGTAATGGTGTTAGTTTTGCGGTTTGGGCTTTTATGTCTTGGTATGGTAGTAAGTTGGTTATGTACCATGGCGGTGAAGGTGGTACTGTTTTTGCTGTTGGTGCTGCAATTGCCATTGGAGGACTGTAAGTACTCTCAAATCTCTCGTTTTGAAGGTTTTTTTTTAATCGGGAAAGAATTTGGTGCGGACGAGTTTCGATTTTTTTTTTTTTTGGGACTAATTTGTGGTCTTTTTTTTTGAATAAAATAGGTCCCTAGGAGCTGGACTACCAAATTTGAAGTACTTCTTTGAAGCAGTATCAGCAGGAGAAAGGATGATGGAAGTAATAAAAAGAGTACCAGAAATAGATTCAGATAACATGGGAGGTGAAGTTTTGGAAACGGTTTCCGGGGATGTCGAATTCAAGAATGTGAAATTTGCATACCCGTCTAGAAAGGAGACCTTAATCTTTCAAAATTTCTGTCTAACAGTTCCTGCTGGGAAAACAGTTGCTTTAGTAGGAGGCAGTGGTTCAGGAAAATCTACTGTAATTGCTTTGTTAGAAAGGTTTTATGATCCTCTTGGTGGCGAAATTTTACTTGATGGTTTTCCCATTGATAAACTTCAACTTAAATGGTTAAGATCTCAAATGGGTTTAGTTAGTCAAGAACCAGCTTTGTTTGCTACAACTATTACGGAGAATATACTTTTCGGGAAAGAAAATGCTACCATGGATGAAGTCATTGCTGCTTCAAAGGCTGCAAATGCTCACAATTTCATCTCTCAACTGCCAAAAGGATATGATACTCAGGTTAGTTCAGATTTCTTGCCAGGATTGTGCACAAAAATGGATTCTTGTCCAGCGCGCATCTATGCGCCCTTTTCAGCACCCTTGTGAATGTGGCCTTGCTAAATAGGGTGCATAGAGGCACGCTGAAATGCATTTTTTTTTTAGAATACGTTTCTGGTTTATAAATTAGTTTTTTTTTTTATCAATAAAGAATCTGGTGATGACGAGTTTTGAACTCAGGTTACTGGTAATCACCCAATGACTTTATCACTGTATTATAGTGACACAAGCATAAATTAGTAATTTTTCTTCTTTGTTTTTTATGGAAATAGGTCGGGGAAAGAGGGGTCCAAATGTCTGGAGGACAAAAGCAAAGGATTGCAATAGCAAGAGCTATAATAAAATCCCCCAAAATTCTCTTGTTAGATGAGGCAACCAGCGCGCTAGACTCTGAATCTGAGAGAGTTGTGCAAGAAGCGCTGGACAAAGCAGCACTCGGCAGAACCACGATCGTAATTGCGCATCGCCTCTCTACGATACATAATGCAGACATTATAGCTGTTGTGCAAAATGGAAAAATTGCTGAAACCGGGTCGCATTATGAGTTAATCGAAGATGACATTGGGTTATATACTTCACTTGTTAGGCTTCAACAGACAGAAGAAGCAACGACAGAAGATAGACAAAGAAGCTCACAATCATCATCACACATTACAAACAAGGATAGTAATGTTGGTTACAGCAGTAGTAGCAGAAGAAGAAGTAATTCTTCCAATAGAGTAAGTCGATCTAACTCCGCTAACGGAGATAACGACGGCGGCGATGATTATGAGATAAAAGAAAGAAAGGAACGTGAGTTCTCCGTACCATCATTTAAGAGATTGTTGCTGTTGAATTTACCAGAGTGGAGACAAGGGATTGTCGGGTTGACGAGTGCGGTGCTATTCGGGGCTGTTCAACCTGTTTACTCGTTCGTCATGGGGAGTATGATTTCGGTTTATTTTCTGACTGATTTCAATGAGATCAAGTCAAAAACAAGGATTTACGCTTTGTTCTTCGTCGCATTGTCCATTTTCTCGTTGATTATTAATATATGTCAGCATTATAGTTTTGCTGCCATGGGCGAGTACTTAACAAAGAGGATCCGGGAAAGAATGTTGTCCAAAATTCTTACTTTTGAAGTTGGTTGGTTTGATCAAGACGAAAATTCGAGTGGCGCTATTTGCTCCAGACTTGCCAAGGATGCTAGTGTGGTAAGTCTTTTTTTTCTTTTCTTTTCGGTGCAGACGAGTTTCGAACTCAAGCTTCGACGCTTTGGAATGGTTTTTGCAGGTGAGATCATTAGTCGGTGACCGGATGGCACTTCTAGTGCAAGCCTTCTCTGCTGTTATCATTGCCTGCACAATGGGTTTGGTAATTGCATGGAAATTAGCTATTGTGATGATTGCTGTCCAACCACTGATCATTGTATGCTTCTACTTGCGCCGCGTCCTACTAAAAGCCATGTCTGGAAAAGCAATCAAGTCACAAGATGAAAGCAGCAAACTCGCGGGAGAAGCTGTTTCCAATCTCCGCACTGTCACTGCATTCTCATCCCAATCTCGAATTCTCGAAATGTTTGATCGAGCTCAAGATGGTCCAAGAAGAGAAAGCATTCGGCAATCATGGTTCGCCGGAATCGGCCTCGGTACATCTATGGCACTAATGACTTGCACTTGGGCACTGGATTTTTGGTATGGTGGGAAACTAGTTTCCGAGGGTGATATTTCAGCCAAAGCTCTTTTCCAGACCTTTTTTATCTTAATCAGTACAGGCAGGGTCATAGCTGATGCTGGCAGTATGACAACTGACATTGCTAAAGGATCTGACGCTGTAGGATCTGTTTTCGCAGTACTTGACCGTTACACTCAAATCGAGCCTGAAGACCCAGAGGGTAACCAACCGGAGAATTTATCCGGGCACGTAGAGATCCGAGATGTTCATTTTGCTTACCCTGCAAGACCAGATGTTATGATTTTCAAGGGGTTCAGTATCAATATTGAAGCGGGTAAATCAACTGCATTAGTAGGCCAAAGTGGTTCCGGGAAATCAACAATCATCGGGTTGGTCGAGAGATTCTACGACCCGTTGAAAGGATCGGTGCGAATTGATGGCCGAGACATCAGAACATATCATCTCAGATGTCTGAGGAAATACATTGCACTGGTAAGTCAAGAACCAACTCTATTCGGAGGTACGATCAGGGAAAACATCACATACGGATCGTCAGGTAAAGTCGAGGAAACGGAGGTTGTAGAAGCGGCACGTGCAGCGAATGCACACGATTTCATTGCAGGATTACAAGATGGGTATGAAACATGGTGTGGAGACAGAGGACTACAACTATCTGGAGGACAAAAGCAGAGAATTGCAATTGCCCGTGCTATACTCAAAAATCCTGCAGTGTTGCTGCTAGATGAAGCTACAAGCGCACTTGATAGTCAGTCAGAGAAAGTTGTGCAAGATGCACTGGAAAGAGTAATGGTTGGTCGGACGAGTGTTGTTGTGGCTCATCGATTAAGTACCATTCAAAATTGTGATCAAATTGCTGTACTGGAGAAAGGTACTGTGGTAGAACAAGGGACACACTCTTCTCTTTTAAGCAAGGGTGAAAATGGAGCTTATTTTGCTCTTGTTAATCTACAACGAACCAAATAGGAATAAATAAACAAGCAATGTACTATATGTTTTCATCTATTTGATTCTCTTTTTGTGTACTCCCTTAGTTTCAATTTGGCATATTTTTATGTAAAAAAAAAATGAAAAAAATGATAGTATCACTTTTCCTAAAACGGAAATAGTTGTGAAATATAATTGAAATAAGAATTTAAAATGCACAAACCTAGCCTAAATCATCGAAACAGCAAAAAAAAAAAAAAAAAAAAAAAAAAAAGCCTTACTTAGGTGCTCAACTAGAAGTTTGTCTTGTAATTTCCTAAGGCAATCCAACAAGCCATAGCCCAACTTTATAGCTAAGCTTTACTTAGGTGCTCAACTAGACAATATTTCGATTGACAATCTTCGTTGTTGAACCCAATTCATAAATGAGCACATGTTATACGTACCTAGAGATCTTTTATTCTGTACAACTGCTTCTTAGGCTAATAATCACTGTCACCCCTTTCAATATCCTCACTTGATCTACTTCTTTCACCATACTCCAGTATTTCCGTATTTATTTCTCCTAACGCATTTAGACTGACCAATGTGTTCTTATGACGGACTGCTTCAAAATTCAAGTGGCCACAATTCAGAAGCATTTTGGAAGACGAGGCTTTTGGATTGTAATGATACATATTTATCCTATCGCCCCCATAGCATAGAAGCCCACCAGTCTTTGTAGATGCGAATGGTTCGTATCCAACAAGATTAAACTGTTTAATCCAAGTCATTCGATGATCATCCTTATTCTTCTTTAACAACCATATGTCAAAAGAGTAAATAGACCCATGATAGTTTCCACTGTTTCCATAAGTAGCACATAAAAAATCACCCATTAGCCCCAACCTTAAACGATTACCAGGTCGTGGCAAAAAATGTGGCGAAGGAAATTGACTGAACTTTTCATCTGCCAGATTGAAGGCTACAATGTTTTGTTTTATGTCGAACCAATGAACGTCTCCATTTGCAACCACACCGGGGAAATAATATCTAATAAAATGGTCTAATTTTCCAACATTTCTCCATCCTTTACCACTTCCCAGAGCGTAAACCTCAGCAACATGTGCATGTTCGTCAGGTAATTTGAAGGACTGTAACCAAATCCACACACCATAAATATTTTTCTTTCAAGTCTAGGAAGCATAACATATTCTCTAGTGACAGGATTACAGATATAAGCAGGTTGATAGTAGATCCAGTCATGACCGCATGCATTGAAACAAACTAAACCATTAGCGGAACCAAGAACATATTGACCTGTAATTATAGCCGGAGGTTTAAAATAGGCCCTTGCTGTTCTAATAAAGGTGTCATAAATCTGTATTCGGTGTAATGTAAACTTTCATTTATGAAAAATCCCAACCTAATCAGCAGCAGCATCAGCATTAAGACGATTTAAGTGAAGATGAGAGAAGGATTGATGACAAACAAGATTTCTCCATGGTTTGGATACCAATTTGCAGTCTAAAACCGATTCAGTTGGTAAACGAGATAATGTATCTGACGTGATCTCTCCTGGAAGATCATTAACCTTGGCCATTGAAGAATTCCTAGCTGAGTGGCAAAAAGAAATTTACAGAAGAAAGAGTAATTAGGGTTTGGAGATTTGTTTTTAAGTCGACAAACAAGTGTCAACTCTAGTCTGCAAAGTAGCTTACACGTGTAGATTGTAATAGCTTGCACCGTTGGATCATAATATGTATGTTTTCATCCATTTATATATTTTGCTAAATATGGTAATTTATGTTTTCATCCATTTATATATTTTGCTAAATGTGGTAAATGAGCTAAATGTGCCCGAATTCTTCTCGTTATATAGAGTCTCGTAATAGAGCGGCATACCGGGCAAGTACCAACTTTGTTGAACCATGGTATGAAACATCTAGAGTGAAATGCATGTCCGCACCATATCCTGAGAACATCGCTGCCCTTAAAGAACTCATCCAAACATATTGCGCAAGTCTGTCCACGAAAATGATCGAAATCATCTGTAAACACCATACTCCCATGTACGGCACTGAATAGTAAAGCTCCTTTTGGGAGAAGGGTGGCACCATATGGGTTATCTTCCCTTATAATGCAACTCTTACCGCAAACTCTTAATGAATGTTCCGCTTCAGAATCATCGTCCAGATCAAATACAGATACAGTAGTAATATGTGTAAGAATGACTACATATTTCGGCTTAGTTTCAATAAGGTCTGCTGCAATTCTTTTGCAATCAGGTAAACTAAGAGAATGATGAACTTAAGGGCTCACTGGTAGTTATTTTCAAAATTATGATACGCAACTGTGGTTAAGTGTGCAGTTAGCTGATGTCATATCTTCGTTATCCAACGGTGGCAGAGCCTGCTAGTTCAAAAAAATTTCCGACCAACTTGTTTATACCTTAACAGGCGTATGGATACAATTTAAAAGGAAACTACTTCTGTTTTCAGAAACTCTGCCTGGAATTGCTATGCCGATTCCAGAATTCTTAATAGTCAAAATAATTGAAACTGATTTCTAAAGTGATTCACATAGTCTTATTTGGCATAAGCATAGTTGAGTGCATCATTCGTAGCTACGCGCTTCATTCAGTTGATTGCACGTTGCACTGCTCGCATTAATACGCAACTCACTGAAATACATAGGTTGGGTGTCATCGATTTTTACCCATACGGCAGTGTCTTCCGTTATGGTAGTGCTTAGCAAACACTTTCAGCCTTGGGAGATTCCCGGTCCCGGCAGCAGTCCGTACACAGATTATACAGGTCACGAAAGCTGGTTTGCACATTCACCGAAGACTTCAGTTCGTTTTCCAGAAGCACTAACAGGGTGGGCCCTGCTAATTTTTGGTGGTGACTGGCCCACTCCCTGTAAGTGCTTCGGGAGAAACCGAAGTAGTCTAGAACTGTACAAATCTTCAAGTTGCCCTATTCTTAAGGAAACAATGAAAAATAGTGAATATACCCAATAAAGAAGAAATTTACCAAGCTCTGATGACAATGGAGCCATGGACTTCACCTGGGCCGGACGGTTTCCCTCCAGGGTTTTACCAGACACAATGGCATACTGTCAAGGACGATGTGTGCAAGTCAGTTAAATCTTTTTTTCAGTCGGGGTTTCTTCTCAAGCAACTTAATAACACTAGAGTTTCTTTGATACCAAAAGTGCAGATAGCTCAAAAGCCGGAAGATTTCAGGCCCATGGCGTTGTGCAACACAATCTACAAAATTATATCAAAGATTATTGCTTTAAGAATGAAAAAGTAGATCTCCAAAACCATCTCTCCGATGCAGTCTGCATATGTACCCGGTAGATTAATCTCAGAGAACATCTATCTGGTGCAAGAAATAGTGCAAGCAATGAAAAGGAAAGAAGGTATAACTGGTCATCTCGCTCTCAAGATGGACATGTCTAAAGCATTCGATCGTCTGGACTGAAGTTTCTTGTTGGATATTCTCAAGCAGTTTGGCTTCTCAGAAAAATTCAGACAATTAATCTCTCAATGTGTTTCTACAACTCACATTGAAATCATGCTCAATGGCTCCCCTACTTCAGTTTTTAAACCAACCCGTGGCATCCGTCAAGGTGACCCATTATCACCTTATTTATTCATACTGGCAATGGAATCGTTCTCAAGATACTTGGCTTACTGTGAACATACTGGAAAATTAACAGGCATGAAGATATCCCGTTCAGCACCAAAAATAAATCACCTGCTATTTGCGGATGATTGTTTATTATTCTGCAAGGCCAAAACAACATGGCACTGAACAACATGGCACTGTGAAGAACAACATGTCACTGAATCTGTAGGAGCCAGAATGGTAAAAATCTATAAAACTCTATGGAAACTCCCATTGCTCCCAAGAATCAAGCACTTCTTATGGAAGGCTATTTCTGATCTACTCTCCACAAGAGACATTCTCAGCAGGAAGATGCCAGGAATTGTTAATACCTGTCCTTTTTGTGAAATATCCCTTGAAACCCCTGCTCATGTTTTGAGAGATTGCAATATTCCCAGAATGGTTTGGTTGGTCTTCAAGCAATAATATCTCTTTCTCAGACTGGATTGGTACTTGGTTTGATGACGTTCATGCTAAGAAGATCTCTGTGGAGGAGCTGTGTAATAGAACTATCACAGCTTGGTGTTTATGGTCCGACAGATGTGAGAAGGTTTTCAAAAACATCAATCCTCTACCAGATAGGATTATCAAGAAGTGCAGAAGTTTCATAGAAGATCATTCCCTTCAACGAAACTTAAGAGCTTCTACTTGTAATAGAGTTTGTCGTAGAATAAGTCACTGGATCCCTCCCCCTTACAATACTGTTACTATAAATTGTGATGGTTCCTATTTAAATGATTTAGGGGGTATAGGACTGATTATTCGTGATTGTGCAGGTCAGCAGCAGTCAGCAAAATGTATCCACCTAAAAGACATTGTAAGCGCCAAGCATGCAGAGGCTATGGGACTGTGGGAAGCTGTCAACTGGGCACATACTCTACAGCTGGAGAAGGTACATTTTGAGCTCGACGCAAAGACGGTGGTTGATGCAGTGGTCAAGAACTCTCTTATATATTGGCGATTATCCAATTTGATTTAAGATATCCAACTCTTTTTTAAAAGTAACAACTCTTGGAAATGCTACTACGTTCCCAAAGAGAGAAATAAAGCAGTTGATATTCTCTCTAGATTAGCTAGAGTAGATGCTTTAAACCATTCTTGGTCTAGTTCTCTCCCTCTAGAGATTAGATCTCAACTTGTTGATGACAGAACTCAAATTTGTAACTGATTTCAATCAATACAATTCACTTCTTGCTTCAAAAAAAAAAAAAAAAAAAAAGTAGTGAACTTAAAAAAAAAAACTTAAAAATGACACATCTCTCAAATTAGAGACTACAAATTTGTATATTTTTACATATATGCGTCTTTGCCATATCATATAACTGCAAACACAGAACAGCTCAAGAGATCCTAACTCAAGCAGGAAAAAAAAGTCTTGATGCTGAACAGAGAAGAGCTAAAAAGTTTGAGAAACCAATGAACACATAAAAGGTTGAAGTAAGAGTATGTGCTTACAAACAACTAGATGTGCCTAAAGGCCAAAGTTACAGCTGCTGCAGAATATTCAGAGGCACCTCATGCCACTCATCAGAATATCTATAACCGAAAGCAGTCAAGCACACTGATGAAGGTGTCAAACGGAAAACAAGTCAACTACAAGAAACAGGCGTCAGGAAGAAAGAAAAAAAACTAGTTTTTTACCATTTAAACTTGCACATAGATTATTAATCGCCTGTCTAAACTCTGAAGTAACTGAGTTTGAAGATGGAGACTTGGAAGAAAGTAACTGTCAGAAAACATTTTTACCACACAACATTATATTGAAAACACACTTGTCTTTCAGTTATGAAATTGAACAAAGAGTCAAAGACCGTGTAATATGAAACGCATAGATTCCATACTACATAGCCCAACCTCCTATGACAATCGTGTGAGGAGGGAGGAGAGATATTCTGTTCACTAGTAGATTTTGTTAATTTTCTTTTTCATTTTCTTCATCTTTATAGAGGTCAGGTTCTTACCCCTCTCAATTCCTGTTTTCATTTCCTTTGATCAATAAACTGCCTCTCTGTAGGTTTCCTTTGATCAATAAATGGCATGCTTTATATTCATGATAATGTAGTGTATGGAAATGACAACATAACAGTCACACAAACCTATCCAAAATGACATAAAACTTGGTGAATTTATGATATCTAAGATAGGAGAGTGCAAAGCCCAACCTTTGAGAACTCCATATGTCAAGACTTACGCAGCATATTTGGTATCATTATTAAGCAACAAGAAGATAGTAGTTTAGGTTTCATTAGAGAAAAATGCTTTGTTTACAACTAGAAAAGAGACTGCTCCTAATAAGTCGTGTCTATCATGTCTCTAGTGCAAAAGGTTATGTTTGTTTGGCATTTCAACCATGTAGGAAAATAGGTACTAAGGCAGGATAAAATTATAGAAGACTTCTGGAGTTCGTAACCACACCTGAGGCATTACTTCAGCTTCAACAACTGAAACATAACTTGATATAGCTCGGATACAATATAGAGAAGCTTCTGAAGGGAGCCGATCCCAAGTTTCGTCACTTCAGCTGTGAATGGCCTGATAAAATGATTAAAATCAAAAGTGAAAGGGTATTCAAACAGTAGGAAAATGAAAGTTTTTATAGAATCTATTTGAGGACAGCATAACTTATGAATGCAACGCATATATCCACTTCATTAAGGAAATGGACTCCTCACTTCGACGAGCTTCATGTAAAGAATTTTTACTGTCACTTCATTACCCAGGACTAATGCAGTAATGCTGCATCTACCAAGACATCTCTGACACAGCTGGCAATATCTGAGCTTCCATTAGCGTCTCAAAAGTGGAGACCAAGTTTAACCAAATAATTAATATGAATAACGTGGGTGTAATATTTTCAGAATAAACAATGATGTTATATCTGTATTTTTGTAGCAGGAATACATCAAAAATAATATTAATCATACGAGTAAGGAATCATATTCCAGTAAGCTACTGAACCTCTTTAGCCTAGATCAATATATATTCCCCGACCCGTGCATAAGCTAAGTTTTAAACTTAAGTCAGACTTGGTAATGCAGCTAAAAGTAGATAACAAAACAACATTTGCACAATTACTAAAGTTACATCGTAGGAAAATTCTAGCATCAAACATGCCGTTCCTCTGATTCCTAGAACATGAAGATCCCATTACTACTAACTACAAACATATAGATGAATGGCAGACAACATTCACAGTGTGAGTATTACCAACTATTACCATATCTAGTTTGCTTATATTCCCCGCGGTACTCTCTTGAAGCTAACCTGTTCATGAGATACTTGGAACTCTCAGAGGTAATCTTTAAGAATAACAGAAAACCAAGCAATTTGATAATATACATCAGGAAAGTGGCGTTCAACTTGTAAGTCAGCTGCTAGATGTCAAAGTGTGGAACAGAGTGGAAATGTGGAATCACAGCAGATACAGATATGGCCTGGAATCTCTGAATTGAACCAGAACACACGGTACCAACAATACGTGATGTTCAGATCACATAGGGATGCCATTCTACTGACCCTAAATAAACTGGGTGATCTAAATAGGAACTGTCTCATCAACTGAACCATTGTAGTATAATATTTGTGCCTCTCTATTATCATACTTTTCCTGTAACACAAGAAACTCAAGAAGTACAAGCGAGGCAAGCGAACTTAACCATATTAAATACCTTCGAGGAATCCTTAAGCTGCTCCCTGAGATTCATTTATTGTGGTCACAAGTGATTGGATCAAGGGCATGTGAGCCGCTGCACCACCAGAGCTTCAAGCCGATGTGTAGTTTATCAATTCAGAGATGACTGCAGTAACAACAACAGCAAACAAAAAACTATAGGAATATGTTACCCAGGCAGAAGCACATAGCAAATGCTTAGTCAACATCCATATCAAACAATGTGAAACGTTTGCTTGCAGTCTCAAGTTGATCGATAAGCATATGTGATAATATGCAACAAAATTGACTTATTTTCTTTTTACAGCTGTAGATTATTTTTCATCATTTTACCCGTGAAAAAGAAAACCATGGACTCACACATTAGTCGTTTCAGAATAAGAAGAGTGGCCATCACTATATTCATTGATTGGAAAAAAGGGACTCTGCAAAAAGAGAAAGATTGGCACAATGCATGTTCCATAGACACGTAAACAAAGTAACAAACTGATTTATTCAAAGTAGATCTTTCTCTAAATACAGGTGGTAACATCAACTTCCCACTGACCAACTCAGGAATTTGAAGGTATCAGTACCACGTCTTACATTCTCCACATTGTAATACATGATGACATAGAAAAAGGAGGTAAGAGTAACTGACAAAGATAACTAACGTGTTTAGTAGACATTAAACAAAAGCTGCATCAAGCATGAGCTCTTATAATTCAGTTAAAAGTAAACTCCATAGATATATACCAATACATATATCATAAACATGAAATTAAATATACGAACACACCATTTTTTTGTGTTACTTATTTGGGCTAATGTGTCTTCAGTCATACCCTTATATTCTTCCACCACGTAAGTACCAGAGTTCAAAGAAACCAAGCTTTCAAAAAAAGTCTCGGCGTTCCTGAATGGAACATTGTCGATTTTTAGTTCTCTAGCACTTCCATGTTTTGGGTCATACAAAACTAGAATATCACCACTCAAGAGCAGAATCTCGTCGTTCTTAAAAGACCGCACAAGCCTAAAATATTTGTGTTCATTGATAATACTCTCATGGGCGACATGACGCTTAGTCCAAGATTCTCGAACTCCATAATCCAGCATCTCCCATACTTCAAAATAATTCTCACCACCATTAACATTTGAGCTGAAAATTAAGCAAAGGCACCCTTGCAACACACCTAGACACATATCCTTATTCATCTCCGGCAATTCTCTTGGTAGTTGCATTTTTTTGAAATTCTCATCAGTGATATCCAAAGAGAGTAATAAAAAGTTGTGATGTCCTAACGCTAACCAATGAAGGTTTCCATTAACAAGTACCCCAGAAATATGCATATCACTAAACCAATAAGGTCCGGTTTTCTCAGTTTCCCATAAATTTGATGCTAAAGAATAGATTTGGACTAGAGTAGTATCCTTGCTTCCAGGAGCTTTTACACCTATTGCCAACTTGTAATCATCAGTCTTGTGATCATAACCCAAACCATGTACGCAAACATTGTTTCTAGTAAATCCAATTGGTGATTCAGGTAATTCTTTATATTCTCCTGTGGCTGGGTTCCAAAGGCACAATACATCCCTATTATAACCACCGTCAACAAGCAACCATATCCATATGCAAATGAGACCATTACATGAACTTAAGAATCCAACACAATGATGTGGGTGATCCACTTTAATAACATCATTTTTAATTTCACACACAGGTGATGATGGTAATGAATCATAACCTATAGAGTAAAGGTGACAACTTCTTTCAAGCATGAGAATAGAGTTATTTTTCTGAATAGCAATATGGGTTTAAACGAACCAGAGGTTGAGATTAGGGCATACAAGTTCTTGCAAACACACTTACAAGCTAATAGGGATTTCACTGGTAATCTTGAGAGGATTTCATAGCGTATCTCTTCTGGAATGCTTGACATTACTGATCTTCTTCTTCCACCACCAAATTTCCATACAAAATGTCTATAAGCCATTTGTGTTTTTGGTTTTGCCCAGATTAAGCTCATCTTGAGCTTCTTTTTCAGCAAATCTGGAGAAATCGGAACTTTCAATACATAAAATGTTCAAAACCCAATGCCTCTCTGTGACGAGTTCAGATCGACGAAGAAGAAAAAGGAGAAGAAGAAAAAACCTAGGGTTTTGAACGAACAGTTGTAGTCACACTTCAAGTGAAGGCTGCTGAAACCCTTCAATGATTATTACTTTTATAATTCCAACTTCATTTGGAACTTTTACTTACACTTCATTTACTTCAGGATAGAGTCCGGAGCAGAGAACGGCATCTTAATTTGTACAAGATAATCGGATGTCAGTTTTGATAAGAGTATCTCCACTTGTAATCGGATCTGAAGCCTAGGTGGAAGTTCTGTTTTTTTTTTACGGATGTGAGATTAAAATCTCCTTGGGTAAATAAAAAACATCTCCGACCATAATTATTTTTACATTGGATGGGAATTTTTTAAACTATTGATTCAAAATTGGTTATTAGATTCTGTAATTGTAGCCATAGAAAATGCTGACTAGGCTTTCTACATCCTCTTAGTAAACCTCTGGAACAAGAGGATGGGCTAGAGGATGCGAATCTAATCGCTTGCCACATAATCCTCGCATCCTCTTTTGAACTTCTCGTTGGAGATTAATTTTTAAGAAAATGTCCCATTGGAGATGCTCTAAACGGTAAACTAGTAGTTCCGAGTTCGAAACCCTTTGCCGATCCAAATCCTTTTTCCTAAAATTCCTAAAATCTAGACACTAAAAACAACAACTGCAATGGTACATATCTAATTTGATTGTTTTCTTGTCCACATAAACAGACAAACTTAATTTCTTAGGGAAATTCCTATGGGATTTGCTCCCATTATGGACTGAACAAACATGAAAAAACGGGTGGCTAAACCAACAAATCTAGTGGTTTGTTCACTGCGGACCGACATGAGACGCACGTCTCATTTACAACCTCGCGGGCGTACAAAACTCGTTGGCGAGTGAAGAAAAACCGCGCGGCCTTTGATAATCCGCCAGCGGGTAGCCTTAATCCTCCAGCAGCTAAACATCAGCATTTATAGTTGGACTCAATCCAAACATTGTGTCCGTATTACATCTCCGATACACACTTAAGCATGTAGACCCTATTTACCGAACCAGCCAATGCATATCGTTTTGTTGTCTCTTCAACTCATCATTACTGGCATCCACATTGTAGTAAGGATAATCACGTTCCATAGCTTGGGAAACAACGGGGATCGTGGTCGGATCACCTTGTGAAGTAATACTTGGCATCTCCCTACGGATTTCGAGCAAATTTGACGAAGAAGATGAAGAACTTCCATCCGAGGTGGGGTAAGCCATAAAGCATGGATCTTCTGGAGGCAGCTGACTTGGAACGATGTTTGTATCAAAACCCATACGTGATAACCGTGGGAAATCAAACCTATATATGTGCATGTTGTATGTAACAATTACAGGCTTTGGAATCGACTGGACAGTTGACATACGGCGTTTCATTAATATCCACCCATGTGTTTAGTTCACACCTCACCCACAGCGTCATTTTCTCCCGGACGAAATATAATGTGGAGGCTTGCATCTTGCGTGGCGGGTTAACTGCAATTGCATAAAAGCCCTGTAATTGGAACAATATTCTTTATCCCAGGTACCAAACACCTCTGTCCACTTCCGGAGTGTAAAAGAAACTCTTCGGAGAGAATAATCAAGAATAGCTCGTACCTGGTCATTTTGAAACTCTGGAAAATTAACGTAACGGTGGACAACAACATTCTTGTGGCTCCGAGTCATCTATTGATACCTCTAAACAAAACTGGAAACTGAGCGGTTACTACCAGTGTCCTTCGCCCAGTTACTTGTGTAGTACATGTCAAGTATTGGAATTCTACGGGTATTGTCTTTAAGAACTGGTTTACCAACACGGAAATATGTATACCACCAATACTGCAAATTAATCTATAATTTAGTATTTTTGACCATGTCTGTTTTTGTTCATAAAATTCTTTAAATTTAAAAATAATAATTTGGATATTTACCTATATAATGCCTCCGAAACCAGTGAAGTTAGGTATACCTATGGACGCTTGATCCATCCCACAATACATTTCTATTAAAATTGCAGACCCTCAATCATAATGTGGTGCTTTTTCAAGATCTTCTAACGCTCCAAGCCAACCAATATGAGAAACAGTAGTTGAGTTTTGAAAGAACGTCTAACACATCAACCATAAGATAAACACTCTTTCGAGCTCAGGATATTCGACTTCATTTTTTGAGTTTTCCTTGTACATATGGAAACGCTTAAACGCTGAACAATGTATTCCGCCTCCTTTCAAATATTTATGATTTTCACGTACACATGATTCTAAAAACGAGGGAAGGAGCATCTTCCATTTATCACGAGATACCCATTCGTTTTGGTAGAATGGTACAGGCTCTCCCACTCCACTTGGAATCCCACAAATGAAATACAAATCAAGGGGCGTAATCCCTATTTACAAGAATAATATCAACTATAATTAATTGTTTTGGATTATTTAATAATTGCTTAAAATATAAATTTTAATTTAAGTTAAACAGACTTACCAATTTCAAAATCCATGAAATAGAACGTGTGCGTGGTTGGCCACCACCTTTCTACCAATATTTTTGTAATTTTGTTGTTGTGTTTTCTGGGCTTCATAAAAAAACGCACGCCAGGGATATCTATCAACTCTTGCTTGGACTCGAGGGGGTAGACAAGAATAAACAACATTTAATTCCTTAAATCCACCTCTTATTTTATAATAATTCTCAGACCGCTCTTGATGCTTCGACACATGACCTTCAACTAATGCTGGAGCAGCAACGACACTCGGCGAAGCAAACTCTGCTTCACGATTATGAATCTATATCTGTGGCAGGCCTCGGTATTTTTTCATGTTTGTGATCTCTTTTGTGTCTCAAACTGTTGACGGCAACTCTTACCAGATTGCTCATTTTGCAGCAAGATTTTGTTTAAAAGAATAGGAAGAAGAGAGTGGAGTGGTGTGAGTGAAAATGAATTCAAATGAAGGATTTTATAGCGTTTGAAAGTTGTAGCCTATGAGAAAAGAGCCGTTGGGTTTTTACCCGTTGGCGCTTTTATAGATCCGCCCGCGGGTTTTGTGCGGCCGCCGCAAGTTTTGTTGGTCCGCGCGTGTCTTCACCCTCCGCTCACTGCTTTTCCCTTCGTGAAAAATCGTGTTTGACCATCCACCTGGCTTGGCAAAAAATCATGTTTGTTGATTTCCATACGAATTGCCCTCATAGTGGTCAATACACAAATTTAACTAGGGGACCCACTTTATTACATAACAAATATTTCTTTTAACTAGTGGGACCCGTTTTTATATTAATTTTTTTATAGTATCAAGTGGGACCATTTATTATTATTTTTGCTTGATAATAAAATTTTATTGATATCAAAAGGATTACAAAAAATCATTCAAGATAAAAGAAAAAACTCTCATGAATGAATGTTTATAGGCAAACATTCATCCACCTCACCCAAATCTATAATATGTTTAAAGAAGGTTTATCTAAGAATATTCTCTTCTCACCCTTAAGTAAAGTAGCCCCCAACTTTACAAGACTGTCAGCAGAGAAATTGACTTCTCTGTAACTGTGCACAAAATTAAAACTGACCAGACTAGCTACTATTTTATTCCATCTAGTTTGTACATGCCAGGGAATTTTCCTGGATGAAAATGAACTGATGACTGATGTAGAATCAGTTCTAATGCATATCTGTAAGAACCCCTTACTTATTACCCATTCACATGCATTTATTACAGCAAAGACCTCTGCCATGTAGTTAGTTGCAATATCAATTCCACCTGCAACAACTATTAAAACAGTACATGAATTATCTCTGCCAACAAAACCATATCCTGCCTCTCCAGGGTTATTTCTTGCATCCCCATCATAACATAAGAGAATTTGATTTCCTGTGGGTAAAGAGAAGAAGCATTCCTGGATTTTATAATTCTTCACACTCCTGCACTTCATGCCAAAAAGTTTAAGGATCTGTAAGTCTTCCACAGTATTCCACATACACCCCTTCATCCTAACTTCACATTCTTTTGTAAACTGAACAATTTTCTTCTTCAATTCTTCTGCATTTGGATGTGCACCATCATAAACTATTATGTTTCTAAGAAAGCACAATTCCTTCATGGTTATGAGAGCTGCAGATCTCCATATTTCCTTCACAGCTGGACTTTTGGATCTTGCTAGAGTAAGGACCTCCTCAAAAGATATAGGATTAAATAATGCAAACATTTCACCTAACCATTGCCAAATTTTATCACTAAAATTACAGTACCATAATATATGGTCAGTGGATTCTTCTGCTTGGTTACAAAATGAACATCTTGATGCCAGATTAAATCCCTTTTTCCTCATATTCTCATATGTGGTCCATACTCCTCTCGCCACTTTCCAGATATTACTTGAAACACTAGGATGAATAGTGTTATGCCAAATCTTTTTGGTCCATTTCAACTCAGGGTATTTTTTTCCTTATACAGTCCACTGCAGTTTCAACTGTAAAGTCTCCAGTTTTTGACCATATCCAAATTCTTCTATCCTTCTCCCCATCCACCACTGGAAGATCATTTATGTCAATCATGTTTGAAATTTCAGTAGGTATTATCCATTCTCCATTCTTAACAAGTGCATCACCTTAAGATCAGGATTCTGTAGCATATAAGAATTATCAGGATACATTGTTCTAAATGGTTTGCATGTGATCCAGATATCATTCCATACTGAGATACTTTCTCCATCTCCCACAAGCCGTATTGAGTTATTAAAAATTTATTTTATAACCCATTTTATCCCACTCCATATAGAAGACTTCTTATAATAGTTTATCCATTCACCATGTTTATCTTGAAATTTAGCTTGAATTTTTTTTTGGCCATTCATCATTGCCATTCTGCATTTTCCAAGTCAGTTTCATGAGAAGTGATTTATTGATGTTTTATAAACTTCTCAGTCCCAGATCCCCTTCTGCAAGTGAAGCATTTACCTCTTCCCATTTTACTTTCAGTAATTTCTTCTTATATGGGTCCCCTGACCAAAGAAATTTTTTAATTATTCTGTCACACTCCTGCAATACTTTCCTAGGCCATTTATACACATACATGTTGTATATTGGTATACTACATAGAACATGTTTCACGGAAATAAGCCTTTCTTGAAAAGATAGCATTTTACCCATCCAACTAGGCATTTTGTTCTGTAGAAAATCCACACAGTCCCAAACATGACATGATTTAATTCTTCCTGGTACCAAGTTAACTCCTAAATACTTATCTGGAAACTTTGAAAGTATCATGCCACAATTATTAGCAATTTGAACTTTTCTGCTTTCAGTAGTACCTCCCACAAAGCATTTGCTCTTTTCCAGACTTACTACTTGGCCAGATGATTGCTGGTAATCCTTCAAGAGTTTCATTAATTTATCAATGTTTCTCTTATCACCATTGCATAACAAAAAAATGTCATCAGCAAAGAAGATATGTGATGGGTGAATGCCATTTCTATTAACCATTGGAATCAATTTCCTCTCTTGAACCAAATAAGAAATTCTCTTACTTAAGATTTCCTGAGCAATAACAAATAAAATTAGTGATAAAGGGTCACCTTGCTTTAAACCTCTTCCAATAGAGAAATATCCAGCTGGACCACCATTAACCATTACAGAGATTCTAGTGAACTGAAATAACACCTGTAACCAATGAATTAGTTGAGCTGAAAAACCAAAAACAGTCATAGCTTGAAATAAGAAGTCTCATCTAAGAGAATCATAAGCTTGTGTTATGTCCAACTTCAATCCTATATTACCACCTCTTTTTGTTGTTTCCATTTCATTTATTAATTCAGGTGCTAACACAATTTGATTTTGTATGTTTCTCCCCTTAATGAAATCCCCTTGTTGTGGAGATACTACCTTCTCAATCACAGACCCCATTCTGATAGTAATTATTTTAGTTATTATCTTGAAGCAAAAATTACTAAAACCAATGGGTCTAAATTGAGTGGCTTTCTTGGCACCTTGAACTTTTGGCAGAAGGGTAAGAAAATTTGCATTCATACCTTTAGGGATAAATCCTCTGCTCCAACAAAATTGAATTGCCAAGATTAGATCCTTACCAATTATGTCCCATGTGTTTTTGTAGAATCAACCAGCAAAGCCATCTGGACCAGGAGTACTATCTGGATCCATTTCATAAACTGCTCCTTTGACTTCTTCATTTGTAGGAACTACATCAAGATTTTTGTTGTCTTCATCACTTATGACTTCAGGAAAATTTTCAAATATACCATCAGCAAATACCACTTCTTGTTTTTTGAATTTATTTTCAAATAATTCCACCAGTATATCTAAGATCTCTTGTTGAGTTGTAACAATGCTACCAGCTGAATTTTCTAATTTTATGATTGCATTATGGGCTTGCCTTAATTTTATAGAAGTATGAAAAAAAAATGGAATTAGAAGCCCCTTCTTTTAACCATTTAACTCTAGCCTTTTGTTGAGCTATTTCTTTGCTTTGTTGTAACAAAATTTCTTGCTTCCCTCTTGCAGTTATAAGTTTATCCATTGAAGTTATATCATATAAAAATATGAAACTAAATTTAACTAACTTTCACGTGTTTTTTTTTTAATAATTGGGACTAGCCCCCCTCAACTTGGGCCGGTCAGTGCAATGTGAGACGATCGTCTCAAGTTGGTTCGTTCGACTCAACTTGAGACGCGATGGACCAACATTTTATTTGGAGATTTGTCCATCTGTTTTAATGGTTTGCTAGTCCCATTGTAGGTGTATAATGGGTAAATTGGTTAGTTTGACATGCCCATTAGAGTTTCTCTGGAAAACTGGAAAATCTGCTGATATACTATGCCCATTGGAGTTGCTCTGGTAAACTGGAAAATCTGCTGATATACCATGCCCATTGGAGTTGCTCTAAATTTTTTTTAGCTAAAATGAAAGATAAAAAAAATTAGTATGAAAGCTAAAAAAAACTTGAGCAAACTAAGATAAAACAAAAGTAATCTGCTAGGTGACGAATCAATAGAAAAGTAAACAACTTTTCAACAAAAGTTACACCTTCTTTTTGAACGCGCGATTGGGGGATACTCAAACTAATTGGGGGATAGAGGAAAATGACAAAACCTGGATCCAAATATCAATTCAGGGTCACCCCTTATCTAAGTATTTTACGTAATACCTAATCTACCCCTCACTAATCAGGATTAGTGCTTAATTATGATTAGTAAATTCATAAGATTATTTGATAAAAGATTAGTGTGTGTTTTTATTTGTATTTTGGTAAGTGAGGTGAGAGTAGAAGGAGGGAAAAAATATTTGAGAGGGAACTTTTTTGGGGAAAAATGGAGGATGATTGTGAAGAGAGAATTGCTGCTGCTGAATCTTTAGCTCAACTACAACAAGGATCATATCCTCAATCTTCTGCTAATGACAACAACTCATAATTGCAAGTTTTTGTGGAACCAACACCCTTGAATGATGATTTTTACGAGCATGAAGAGTTTTTTGAAGAACTTACACAAGAAAGTAAACTTGCACAACATACAAGCATCCCCAATACACAGGTAAAGCTGCTAAGAGGTTGAATTTTTTTATTTTATTTTTTGTATCCACCATTTTTGCTTCTGAAAAAGCTCAGTGCCGTCATGGAGGTGTTATGAATACAATGCCGGCAGCAGCCATACTGGCATAGTATTCATACTACGGCCATGCCGGCAGCCCTATATCCCCCATTTTGAAATTCAATCCGGCATTGTATTCGACCAAACAACTATGCCGGTATAAAAGATACTTTTTACCTACCACGGAATATTATACGGAATATGCTACCGGCATGGTTTAATTCTAAGGTTACCATGCCGGTACTGTATGAAAAACATACAGGAAGAAGTGTCTTCCAAAGCTAAATACCAGCATGGTATATTAATTATCTACTATGCCGGAACTATGTACCGGCCTGGAACCACACATAACATGAATGTCGGCAGCTTTACCGGCATGGTTTAATTCTAACGTTACCATGCCGGTACCTACAAAAATCATACATGAACCAATTAGTTTTCCAAAACTAAATACCGGCATGGTATTTTAATTATGGGCTACGCCGGAACTATGTACCGGCTTGGAACCATAGATAACGAACTTGCCGGCACTTAAATTTCCGGCATTGATTTCATATGAAAGTTGTATGCCGGAAAGAGTTTCAAATTTGGTCTTCAGTTCGGTTCAGTTCGACCATGCCGGAACCTTGGTCAAGCATGCCGGAACTGTGGTCCGGCATAGTATTTTAATTTTTTTTGGATCTAATTTATTTATTTTTCATTCGATCCTTAGGTTATGACATATATTGATCCAACAAATGCAAGACCGCTTGGTCGGGATACGTCGGAATACTATAAAATGCCTCTGGTATGTTACCAAAGAATGCTTTTCACCTAGTATCTTGAACTTTACTAATGGATTGGTTGTAATGAACCTTATAATCTCCCATTGTTGTCCTTATGTAGGGAATAAAATCTCCAATAGAAGCAATTGCTTGGGCTAAAGAGACGGCCCTTAAGCACATGTGTGTGTTGGTGAGGAATACCCAAGGTTCAAAGACTCGTTTTGAGATGGCTTGGGAGAGAAGTGGGGTATACAAGGAGAAGAATAGCCACAAGAGAAAGGGTTATGTTTATCCAAAGAAGACCAATAGGGTATACAAGACTCGTACGAGGAAGGATAATTGCCCATTTAAGCTTGTATTCCATTTAAAAGACAATGTCAAGGAATAGGATTGTACGGTATGGTTCGGCTATCATAACCACCCGAATCCGGAAGATTTTGTTGGTCACTCCCTAGTTGAGAAGCTGAAACCTCATGAAATGGAGGATGTAAAGAGATTGACCAAAGCATGTTTAAAACCAAGAAAAATTCTCAGAGGCTTCAAGGAAAAGGATCGGACGAACGTGTCTTCTCTAAGTACAATTGATAGCGTACAAGCAACTATTAGAAGGGTGGAATGGGAAGGGAGAAACGTTATGCAAGAATTTGAGAAAATTGTTTGGGATCACAACTACACGCGTATCATTAAAAGAGGACCGGACAACAAGCCCCTTCAAATATTCATTTCGCATCCTTTGCTTGCAAAATTGGCTCATACATGTTGTGGTGTTCTTATGATGGATTGCACCTACAAGACAAACAAATACAACATGTCGTTGTTCAACATCGTGGGGCAAACATCGGACAAGGTATCATTCACATTGGCTTGGTGTTTAATGGAAAACGAGAGGGATTATAATTATATTTGGGCATTATGACAATTGAAATAATTCTTCCGGGAAAATCATCTTCCGAGGGTCATCATAACCGATCAAGATGATGCATTAATGAACGCAATATCCGACGTCTTCCCGGATGCACAAAATTTCCTATGTACATATCATATACGTCAAAATGTGATAAAAGCTTGTCATGCCTTGTTTGAACCCACTAAGGCAGATATTAAGAACAGAATGATTGTTCAACTAGAGGAAGACGTTCGCAAGAAAAAACTATCACCTGAAGAAGAAGAAGATGAAAGAGGCAAGATCAAAGAGCGAGTGGACAAAGAACATGAGGAAAATCATAAAAAGTGGTTGGAATTTCAAAGAGATTGGGAGAAAGTTTATCGGTATCTTACCGAGGATATGTACGAAAAGAGATTGGACAAGTTTATTGCCGATTGGAACGAAGTTTATCCCACTGCCGTCTCGTATTGTCGGAATCAATGGTTGGATAAGTTCAAGGAAAAATTTGTGCGTGCATGGACAAACCGGTATAGATACTACGGTAATGAAGAAACTAGTATAGTGGAGTCCGCTCATGGGAGATTTAAAGGTATCATCGAGTCTAACTAAGGAAACGTGGTTACGGTCACCGAGGCAATAGAGCAGACTTTAAGAGTGATATTGATAGGATCAAGCAGGCTTTTGAGAAAAGCTCAATGGAAAGGATGACTCCATTTCTTCAATATGGTAAGTTGCTCCAAGGAATAGAATTCAACGTCTCTCATTGGGAAATAAAACATATGATGATAGAAATGCAAAAGGAGATAAACTACGGAAAACCGGGTGATGTGTGTATTTGTCCCGACATGTCTTCATTGGGGCTTCCGTGTCGTCATATGCTTGTGAGGTGTGAAGAAGTAATACCTACTGAGGTTATTGATCCGTTTTGGAAGCAACTATCTTTCACCCCTACCCCTACGGAAGCTCCCGTACAATCACCATGGGATACTAATGAAGTAAATGAATTCTTCGAATCTTACTCACGGGGGAACTCGGTTAGCCGACAAGTCTTGTTGAGCCAATTAAGGCTAATTACTCACCCATGGATCGCACAAAGTAAAGAGCCAACAAAGGGAGATCCTCTCGGAAGACCACAAACCAAAACGGCAAGGAGAAAACAAAGGAAAGAATTAAAAGAAATGAGTCAACGTGAATGTGAACTCGAGGCAAGTAAGAAACCAGATCCAACAGCTTGTGAGATTTCAGAAGCAAGGTTCACGGAAGCGCCGGTTGCAAACAAAAGGGGTAGGCCGAGAAAGGAACCGCTATCAAGTCAACAACAAACGGAGGATTCTGAAGCCACACCCATAGTCGATGTAGCGGAGGTAACAAAGAAAAGGGGTAGGCCGAAGACGGTACCCACATCGATTGAACAAGAATAACAAGGTGAGCATTCTGAAGCCACACCCATAGTCGATATAGCTGTGGTTCCAAAGAAAAGGAGTAGTCCGCCAAAGGTACCAACATCAAGCGACAAAGAACAACAAGGTGAGAATTTCGAATCCACACCCATAGTCGATGTAGCGGAGGTTCCAAAGAAAAGGGGTAGGCCGCGAAAGGTACCCACATCAAGTGACAAAGAACAACAAGGTGACGAGGCGGCGGTGCCAAACAAAAAGGTAAGGCCAAATAAGGAACCTACATCAAGTCAACTACATCAAGGTGAAAATTACGAAGCCACACCAAAAATAAGTGATAGCAAAGGTAAGCGACCTATATCTAGTCAAGAACAACATGATGGTGAAAACTCCGTAGGAACGACATTTGTTGATGTAGTTTCGGTTCCAAAGCGAAGGGGTAGGCCAAGGAAGTACGGACTCCAATCACATACTGAAGACGTTGGAAGTGTAGAGATTGCAGATGATGGATTTGATATAATTAAGCTACAAAAAGGGTAATATGAAGATGTATAAGGATCCGAAATCAGGTAGGACCATTAGAAGTTACCATACCAAAATAGAGTCTTATGTAGATCAACTTCCTGAGGTTATTCACGAGTATATTGTATATACGGATGATGTCGATGGAGATGGAAATTGTGGGTATCATGCCGTGACCGAACAATTAGGAATCTTTGAGACGGCGGTTAGTAAAGGGATGACACCATGTCGATACGCTAGAAAGAGGATGGCCGAACAACTTATGAAAAATAAGAGATTTTATGAGAAAATACTTGGTCATGATTAAGGGTTTGATAATATGTATGCTCAAGTGTTCGGGCCCGAGCAGGAGATGAAGTTCCTTCCTACTCAATATTGGATGAGAATGCCGCTTTGTGGGCATCTAGTGGCGGATACATTTAATTGTGTTTTTCATTATTCTACCCCCACCGTACAAGCAACATTTACACCAAAGTGGCAAAAATGCGAAGGATCTCTTAAGAAGAGAAGAGTTGTTTTGGCGTTCGTGAACGGTAATCATTTCATTATTCTAAAACTCAAGGAAAATTGTCCATTGCCAACAGTTTGTGGGATGACGAAAAACAAGGATATAGATCCCAATATATGGAAGGAATGGATGGCATTGTATGGGGAGAATCACCAACTTTGGGATGCGTTTTCCTTATCAATAAAACCTCTCCAAGAGAAGATGCAACTTCATACGTGTGGAAGCGACGATGAGTAATTTGGATATATGTGGTTCACTAATAGGCAACATTTTGTTTTTTTTGGAAGTGTGAATTGTAAACATTAAATCATATTTTGATGCCAATGGCGGCATGATTATGTTTCATCATTACAATACCGGAACATCTGTGCCGGCGTAGAACTTAACTTTTCAAATGGTGCCGGAAATTCAGAAAAATATCCATAGAAATTAGTAAATGTGCCGGCATTGAAATTAAACTAAAAACAGTGCCAGTATTCTTACAAAAATATTTTGCACCTGGAAATTGCAGACTACCGGCATGGAAGCCAAAAAAACCTTCAATGCCGAAACTCTGTAATTTTTGTGATTTTGAAAATTCAGGATGCCGGCATTGATTTTACGCTTTTCGACCATGCCGGTACTTAAGAAAAACTTAGAATTTTATGTGATCTTAGCACATTCAAACTCTGTAAAAGAGGTAATTTGACACTGGTTTATCAACATAATAAATCAAATAACAACACTAGATTGTATAAAAAAACAAACTCCAAAGTTAAGAGGTTCCAAACCGAAAACAAATCAAACATAAACCAAATCAAGCAAAGAGTTTAGCAAGACACACAAACAAACACATTGTTCAAGACACACAAACAAACATAAACCAACACTAGATTGTTCAAGACCAAACTAATAATACTATAGAAGAAGCACACGATCACTCGGTCCTTGACTTCTTGTGTACCCTCTTCTTCCTTTCGCCCCACAAGTCTTTTGCCTATGGATCTTCAATTTTTTCTATCTTTTGTTCGACTTTCTCCATTTCTTTCTGGGTCAACACATCTCCTTTCTTGTTCTTTTTCTTAAAGAACTTTGACAGATTTTCTATCCGTTGACGTTGTTGTCATATTTTTAAACATGTACTTAGTATGTATACTTATATAAGTTCATAGATATAGATTAAAAGAATAGGAAATGAAAAAGAAGTACGTACCAACAACGTAAGGATCTTTTGTAGTCCGGGTACAGTAAGTTCAGCCGGATTTGTGGAGGGAGGTGCTGCTTGTGGAGGAACTTCTATGTTAGTCGGGCGTACAATATAAGGATGCGAGTACTTCCGATGACCTCTGAGAAAGGTTGGTTCGGTCTCATAACCGTTTTCCGCCAATTCCCAACCAACCCTATCCAACACAAGTTCCCGTTCTTCCCTTTCCCTCTAATGTGCAAGAATGGGATTTGGGTCGTAAACTACCAGAGTATGGTTCTCATTTGCTTGGCATTGAGGAAAATCATGAGAGAATTTATGATAAGATGTATCTGTAAGATATTTCTGCTTGTACCCAAGTTGGCGCATTACACGGCGAGGGTTGTGCATAACAAATCCTTTTGGATGAAATAACGGTCCGTTATAAAATGAAACATTGTCATTCCTTGAAAATTGAACTCCTCTGGCATTCCTATATGGGTCAAACACAACATCTTGGGCAGCCACAGAGTCCAAAGCTAATCTCATTATGAATAACCGTTTCTTGTTATTGGGCTTCGGGGTAATGTTGAAGTAGTATTTCTGAGCTAGAGGCTGATGCTGTTGATATTGACGTACAGTCTTCAATCCTTTATACCTTATGAAGAATTTTGGGAAGTGTTCATAAGCCCACACATATGCCAATGAAATGTATAAGAAAAAAAATTAATGACAAAATAATAGGAAACTAACAAAATTAATGACAATGTTGACAAAATAATAGGAAACTAACAAAATTAATGACAATGTTGACAAAATAACTAGTTCACTATACCTGAATTAAAGTGAAAGAACCATTAAATTGACGGGCGCTCGCCTTAGAAGCTCTACGCATTTCTGCCAAAAAATGTGTCAAGAAAGCAGTGCCCCATGAATACTCATGGACCCTATCCAAGGGATCCAAGTACTGTAGATTGTTCATATGCACCCTGTTTCCATTAGCGTCAGGGAATATAACGGAGCCCAAGGTGAACAACAGATAAGCAGCGGCAGTTTGCTGAACTTGTTCGGGATTCAATTCCTTGTCCTTCGTATTCCCAAACAATCGAACGAGATTGACGAATGTGATAGTCTTTGTCCGGGAACGGTCTGTCTTGTACATATTTTCCATAGTTGTTTCCTTGTCCCACCCAAACAAATTTTTAGTCATCTCATAGATCTTTTCCCATTCTAGGTCCTTACAGTGATCTCCTTCCTTAACGGTTTTCCCAAGAACCTCTAGACCTAGTATTCTTTGGACATCTTCAGGGATAATGGTCATCTCGCCAAAAGGAAAATGCATGGTATCAGTTTCACCAAAAAACCTCTCCAAAAAGCAGTTCTCCATGACGGAATCAGTGGCCACATAATTTTCTACCGCGGGATACAACCCAGATGCTCTGACTATTGCTTGAACTTCGGGACACTCTAATTCCAAAGGCAATATACCACTTGATTGATGGCGGATAACACGGAAGGCTTTCTTGTGGTCCTATAAAAACACACCAAACTAAATTAAATTCACTTGATCACAGATAAATAATATAATAACAAGATGCAAACGTCTTACATAAGTTTGATGGATCCAACGACCCCAAGAGTTCTTGTAGTAAAATAAGAGTTGCGGGTTTATCGGTTGACCCCACTGTTTTCCATCATCGCGGTCTGGAATCATGTCATATCTTTTAGGAAGGTGGGATGGGGGTTTATTTTTCTTTTTTTTAGGGGCTTCATCTCCGACATCAGGTTGTCCTAAGCCACCTGCTTGTGAGAATGAGCCACCTGCTCGGTCCGGTTTAGGAAATTTTTGCCACTCATCATCATCATCATCATCACTGCTTGTGTCCCCCGTACGCTCCCGAATGATGACCTTAGCACGATCCGGATCAGAACGACTACGTTGAGGCCGAGAAGACTTAGGTTTTACTTCTTCAACAGTTTTGCCCTTTCCTTTCTTCATTTGTGCTGCTATAGACCTACGTCCCAATATGTAAACATAGTTATAAATAGGAAGCCAACATGTATATTAAACATACAATCAGTGTTGGCATATGTGCCAACATACTAAATGATTAAAATTCAATGCCGGTTTTCTTGAATTTTATACAGAGAATTAACAAATTAAGGGAATTAAAACCGGCATAGTTAGTAAACATATATACATTGCCGGCAGTGGTACCGACATTAAAAAAAGAGATATCCTATGCCGGAAGTTGGGTAATTTTGTACAGAGTTTTTAACAGAAGAAGCAAATAAAGTCGGCATGGCATTGATTAAATATACAAAACCGGCACAAAAAACCGGCATAGTATACAATTAAATGTATATGCTGGCAGGTTCATGCAATAAAAGAGAGATACAAGACATATAATCCGGCATGGTTTTCAAATTGAATTCTACCGCGAAACAAACATAATTTCAATTGACTAAATTGCAATTTCAAAATTTTATTTTAGTGTAGTAGAAAGACTAATCAAGCAAGTTTCAATTTGTGTTTTCTAGTATGGGATAAACCCTAAAAATACTTCAATTCAACATAGACATCACTTACCGCATCAAATTTGTTATTTCCTCCTCACCAACAGACTCTTCAAGCACTTGTTGCGCTTTTGATTTCGATTTACCACCATCATCAACAGAGTCTTCAGGATTGGGTTTGGGTTTGGGTTTGCAACGACCCATTGTCTTTGGTATATAAGATGAAACAAAAAGGGAGATTGAATACAAAGAGAGATTAAATACTTTCCTTTCTATAACCGTCACTTAAATAGAATTAAAGAGTTTGTAACCGACGCATAAATGGTATTAAGGAATTTGTAACCGTCACATAAGTGGGATAAAGGAGTTTGTAACTGTCACATAAGTGGAACTAAGGAGTTTGTAACTGCCACATAACTTGAGTTTGTAACCGTCAGAATGCCGGCATGGAAAGATGGCACAATACAATGCCGACATTCTGACAATAATTTGTAATTGAGTCCAGGATACCGGTATTGTATGTTTATCACCATCAACGCCGACAACTATGCCGGAATTGTCCTTGGTTATTATTCGATGCCGGCATTCCGACGATGAGTTTAAATTGAGTCCAAAGGTTTAAACAAGCAAACTGACCCAAACTGGCCTTTATATTAATCTTAAGGAAATAAACTTAAAAACATTAACCACTTAAACAACGTTACACATAAAATGAAAGATCTCAAGCTAATTGCAACTAACATCATTTCTTGGAATGAGATTCAATAAACAAATCATCTTCGAAATGCCTAAAAGGCTCTTTTCTTCACTTGGTATATGCGTCCTGATCTTGATACCTATTACCTCTGTATCTTGCGAGAAACTCGTTGTATTTGCGATATAATTTTATGAGGGCAGTTGTTCGATTCGCTACAAACTCATTCCCATAATCCATTTTGCGTTTCTTGCACTTACTGTCATCAAATTTCGGCATATAAGGACCACTGCTAACAAGACCCCAAAAAAGATCCAAAGGGCGGCGATCTTCCGGTAAATCTGATACTATGTAGAAATTTTTAATCCATTCGGTTTCTTCCTCAACATCCGCTTCTATCTTCGCTTGTTTTACACGTTCGTATATTTCCTTGGTTTCTTTGCGATATTTTGCTTCTTTTGCTGCCTCTTCTTTTTCTCTTTTCCTTTTGAGTATCTCTTCTTCCATTGTGGAAATTGACTTAGTGGTTTCTTCCTTCCTTCTAAGTTTTTCTTGTATAATAGAAATTGAGTTGGTGGTGGATGATAATTGATTTCCCATCAGAGTGGATAGTTTGTTCTTTTTAAGTTTTTCTTTTTCCATGGCAATGATGAAATCGGTAGTTGTTGATGGATTCGACATTGGAGATATGTGTTGGATCTTACCTTTTTTTTAGAGGTATCAAGTACAATGGGTGTATCCATTCCTTTAAATAGATGAGTACACAACGGATCTTTTTCCACTTTATTATACCGACATTGTCAGTAACCTAAACTCTACGCCGGCAGTTCCCTTTACTGGTTTATGGTTTGAAAAAATAGCCGTTGGACATTGAATGTTAAATCTCGGCACTAAACTATGGTCAAATTGATTGCCGGTAACAGATGCCGACATGGAGGCGTATTAAAAGGCAATGCCGGAATAAGGTTTATTGTCCACAAAAACCATAAAAAATTTACACTCTATCCCGACATAGACTTATATATAAGATCTACGCCGGCATTGTAACGACATTGAATTATGTTAACATAGTACGCCGGAACTATAATTTATTTCAAATGTAATCCTTGTCGCAGGAAGGATGCACTTAGCACGTGCATCAATCCTTTAAACCACTTGGTGACCCAAGTGGACGAGTCCTAGTCTCGTGAGGGTACATAGAGATCTACCCACAAAACCTTACCAAAAACTACCCTAAAAACCTAACCAAAAAGCACTAAACCTATCAATCTTCTTAAGAAGAATCCGTCTCCAATTCACCCAGTTGGTGGTACTCCGTGACTTTGGTTACCATGTGGTTCATGCTTTCATCAAACATGAATGCTTCCCCCTTTTCCTGTAAGTAACGCGCTTTCACGGCTTCATGCTACAAAAACAACACACAAACTTAGTTTGTTACATAAAAATTGAAAATAGTGGATTGTGTCGAATTAATCATAAAGATACTTATGAGTTGTTGAGGGGACATTCTATTATGGGTAGCGTGCGCGATCCGGGGTTTGATTTTTAAATACTCAACCACCGCATCTAGGACGATGTCGTGATGTTGCTCGATTTGTTGAGCAGTTCTTTCTTTCGGGTTCCCATAATCGTGGGTAAATTTGTTGAAAATCTTCAACCAAATGGAATCCTGAGAACTGTTATCTATAGTTGAAGGACGAGTTGCGGCGTACCATGCTTGGGTGATTGCTAAATCCTCCTCGAAGTCAAACGATGCCATTTGTTGTATGTGGGAGTAGGTTCTATAATAAGCTATTTATAGATGACTATTATAGGGTTTAGGGTTTCATAAGTTAAGAGTATCAAGTATATATATAAGAACACACGAGTTTTGGGAAATTGGGTCCAAGTATTAGCTCTCTTTATATAGAGAAGAACTTCAACGACTTGTTTTTTGGAAATCACATGTACCGGCATTGAAGTTAATATGTACCGAGACACAGGCACCAGGTCCGGTGTAGATTACCGTTAAAGGTCTATGCCGGTATTATATTTTTTTATACAGAGATTGGGCCAAATATTCAGTTAATACCGGCATTGTTTCGACAACACCGTACAACGCCAGCGCTTACTACCGGCAATGATTATGTTTCTACGACCATGCCGGTACCTGTGAATTTAAAAAAAAAACGGCTATTTTTTTTTAAAAATAAGACCGTTGGAGCTTCATTCTATATAATACCCCCCATTCCTTTGTAAAAATTTACACAAAGCACCTACCAAATAAAATAAATCCTTCTCTCAAGAAATCAAGCCTCAAATAATATATCAAGCAAGCACGGTTCAAGCTTCACAAGCGACGGGAGATTCATCAACAACCTCTATTTGCAAACCACCATCAAGCTCTACCTGCAAAGTAAGTAGATTCAACATTACTAACGATGGATTGGACAGTTAAAATCTTCTCTACTGGCACGTATCACTAATATAATCTTCTCTTACAGAGTCATCATTGCAGCTGTCAAATTTGCAAGTCACCTTCTCATCTAGCCATGGACTGTCCTTTTATTTATTCGAAGTGTAGAAATTGTGATGGGACACGCCGGTTTTGGATTGCAAAAACTGATGATGCAGATAATGGAAGAATGTTTCTAAGGTGTTTGAATCATCCAAACTGCGAAGAGTTTCAATGGTTTGACAAAGCTGTTGCACTGGCAGAAGCAAGAGAAAACCACAAGGGCCAATGCAAGCCTATTGATAGGTGTGATGGGTGTTATATAAAGGGAAAGGAATATGTTGAAAGAGAAGATGAACCAATGAAGATGGTCCTTGACACAGAGATTCCAGACGATGACTTCGAAGATATTCTCGAAAGGCTCAAAGGTTCCGCAATTGTTGAAAAGGGATGGAAATAGATTATGAGATCATCTTCAACCAAAATTACTCCATTCCATGATTTTTAGTATGTTTTAATTTAAAGTTTCGTGTTTTTTGGTATGTTTTAATTTAAAGTTTTAAATGTAATGTAATAGATTAACCTAGGAACGAAATAAAAAGAGCATTCGTAACGGATCTATGATCAATCCCGACATTGTAGTTTCAATTTCCGAAGGGTTTTCAGAGAGCCGGCATATAAAGATATCTTATTTACCATGCCGAGTTTCTACTAAACTAGCCAAGTTAAAAAAAAAATAGATTTCCGGCATTGAAACTTTAAATTATACATATTACAATGCCGGCACAGTTCAAAAACTATACAGGAACTTGGACCATTCATCTCCAATTTCCGGCATGGTGTAAGAAAACCTTTATATGCCGGTATCTGTTACGGCATGGAATTATAATCAAAAACTCTATGCCGGAAACAGTGCCGGATCTGTGCAACCTTTACATTTCAATGCTGGCACCTTGGTGGGAATAAAACTTACAAGAAAAACATTTTACTAGAAATCTAAACATGTTCAACATAAACCAAACAACTAAACTGTGCTTAAATGTTCTTAATCCAGGTATCATAATCTAAAACAACTAAAGAGTTAATCCAAGAACAAGTTTGGAATTGTTCAAAACGTAACAACTACCATCCAAATGAAGAAACACAACTAAAGAGTTCATCACTTGGTCTTTTGCTTCTTGTGGACGACCACCTTTCTCGTTTCCCCGAACAAAGCTTTTTCACTTGGATCTTCCATTTTATCAAGCTTTTCCTCGACTTCCTTCATTTCTTCAAGGGATAACACCTCTCCTTTCTCGTACTTGCAACCAAACATCTTCTTCAACTTGCCAAGCCGACGTCACTAGTTTTATACATCCAACACATAATTAGTATATATATGCTAATATAAGATTATGTATACATTAATTGATTAAGCAATTAACAATACTTACTAGCAATCCAATAGTCTTATTAAGTTGGGCCATCGTAGGTGGTGCCTCTGTAGGAGTTGGAGCGGGAGGGTTTTCCTGGGGTGGAACTTCGACGGTGTCCGGGCGCACGACAAATGGATGTGACCCTTCTAGGTAATAATACATGTACTCGGGGTGGCTTCATCACCATTTTCTGCAAGCTCCCAGTTAGTAATATCTACCAAACAACGTGGTTCCCTATCCCTCCAATGTGTTGGTTCTGGAATTGGATCATACTCTACCTTCAACTTCAGCTTAATTGAAAAGCTCTGAGAACGGTCAACTTTGTACCTTTCAAGAGAGGCTATCTCGGGATAAGGTAATTGCTTATATCCAAGTTGCCGCATCACACGTCGAGGATTAGCCATAACGTATCCCTTTGGATGGAACAACGGTCCATTGTAAAATGCATCGTTAGGAAAACCTCAAAATGCAATGGTTTTCTCTAGTCTCCTTGTAAGGGTCGAACACAACCTCTTTGGTAGTCATCGCGTCCAGAGCCAATCTCATATTTGTCAGTCGACGATTGTTACCGGGCTTCAGAATATTATTGAACTCGTATCTCTTAGCTCTAGGATCCTCGAGGTTATCAATGTTTTTTATCTTCAAGAAGGGGTAGTCCGTGAACAATGTTGGGAAGTGTTCATAAGCCCACACCTATACCAATGTGGAATGATACATATAAGAATCAGTAAATTTTGTTTCTAAGTTCATGATAAGGGTACATTTGAACAATATACATAAGAACATAAGTTTAAAAACAAAATTACCTGGAGTATAGTGAAATTCCCGACAAATTGGTTTGTAACAGCCTTAGAGGCCCTTCTCATCTCCGTCATCAAATGTGCCATTACCACGGTGCCCCAAGAATAGGTAAAGACCTCTTCCAATGGATCCAAGTATTCAAGATGGTGTGCACTAACCCTGTTTCCACTAGCGTCAGGGAATACCTTAGTGCCCAAGATGAATAACAGGTACGCAGCGGATGTATAACGGATTTGGGTAGGGTCCCATCCATCCTTCAAACTTATTTCCTTTGTGTTTTCAAAGGTCTTCTTAAGCAGTGTCAGCTTGATTGTCTTTGTCCTACTATTCTTAGATACATAGAAGCTTTCCACAGAAGTTTTGTAATCCCAACCAAACATCTTGTTAGTCAGAGCGTGCAACTTCGACCATTCTAGGTCCGGACACTTATCTCCTTCTACAATTGATTTGCCGATAACATTCAAGCCTAGAATGTTCTGAGCATCATCAGGGATCAAGGTCATCTCCCCAAACGGGAAGTGCATCGTATCAGTTTCACCATGATACCTTTCGACGAAGCAATTGACTGTCACAGAATCATTCTTCACATAATTTTAAACTAAAGCATATAGACCAAAAGCCCTTACTAATGTTTGGACCTCTTCACATTCCTTAGACAAATCCCAATGAGACACGACTTGGTTTCGGCAAACACGCACAGCCTTCTTATGATCCTGCAATTAGGAGACAATACAATTAAGAGATTTTACATAAATACGAAACAAAACATATGCACAAGATAAGAAATTCTTACATAGGTTTGATAGATAGTACGAGCCCACATGTCCTTGTATCCAAATAGCATTCTCGGATCGTCATCTTCACCCCAAATTCTACCACAATCAAGGTCAGGTATCATGTCATCAGTATAAGGAAGGTGTGAACCTTTAACTTTTACTTTGCCTTTGCCTTGTGTCGGTTTTTGACTTGGCCCACCATCTTCCTCTAAAACTTGGCTTTGGGTTGCTAATTGACTTGGATCATCCTCATTATCTTCCTCCTCACTTTTCTTTTCATCTTGCTCATTGTGCTCAACTGTTCCAGTAGGTTCACGGATTACGAGTCGACCACGGTCACCACTCTCCCATTTTTTACCTCTTGTAGATGCCCCCAAACGCTTGTTGCGACCAAGTTCTTTCCTTCGAGGAGGCAGAGACTGAGGAGTACCAAGATCGTTCTTCTTTCTTTTCTTAAGGACAGCATCCTTAGCTTTTATTTTGTTAACTTCCTTTGCTTTAGACCTATATTAAAAGAAACACGAAATAAATATAAGACACTCACTTTCCTATTTGATGCCGGCATAGATACACTGAAAAACAGCATAGAATCATTAGTACCGGTATGGATTCAAGGAATATCTATAATGCCGGGACCAATAAACGGCATAGTAATTTAACAAAATAACTGTGCCGGGATAAGATGCCGGCATTATCGAATAATTGTAGGCAATGCCGGTAGTCTTAGGTAATTCCAATGATATTCCTGTATACCAAATGACCACTTCTGGCACATGGGTAAGAATTAAAATCCATGCCGTAACGCACTACCGGCATCGTATTCAACCTAAATTATATGCCGGTACTGATATCAAATTCCTAACGTTTCCTGTATACTCAAAGTGCACTGCCGGCATCATCGAATAAGTTTATATCAATGCCGTGATAGACTACCGGCATTATATTCAACCAAAAATCAATGCCGGGACAAGATATTCAGTTTTAGGTGTTTCATTAACTCCATACCAGCATAGTATTCATACTAAAATCAATGCCGTAACTATATACCGGCATTGCCTTCAACCTAAATTTAATGTCGTTATTGAGTACCGGCATTGTATTCATACAAATTTCAATGTCGGAACTCACTGAAACTCAACTGTTTGAGTTAGGGTTCGCGATTCTAACCTAAACCAAATGCCTTAAATCGATTCAAACACTTATAAACTAGTTCAAAATCACTTACCTTCTGACAGAAGCCATGTTTACGAGAGGTTGATTGTCCGAGTTCTCCTCTTCTTCTTCTTCTTGAGCAATCCGATTGATCCTTTCTTGTTGCTTTTGTTGAACAATCATTTTGATTTTGATTGCGGGGGTTTCTTTCGAGGAGGCATGATTATAGATAGATTGGGTAATCGACGAAGAAATTTTTGAATCGACGATTAATCGTCGATAAAGAACGGATGAAGAACGATGAAGAAGATGAAGAAAAATAAATAAATCAAAACCCTAAACCTAGATGAGTGCCGGAACTGATTAAGAGAATGGGGGATATGTTTTGGTTTTTAGATTTTAGGTTTTAGGGGAAAGGGTATAATAGTATTTTCATAATGTTTTTTAATTAACCAAAGGGTATTTTAGTATTTTCATAACCAAAAATCACCCCTTAACAGACACTATGGGTTGGGGGAAGTAATTTATATCCCCCAATTAGTTTTGATATCCCCCAATTGCGCGTTCTTCTTTTTCTTTTTTCTTTTTTTCTTTTTGAATTTTTTTACACTTTAACGTAATGGAATTCTCTTCAATTAGAAGGTATTGCTCCAAAAGGAAACTATTTCTGTTTTTAGAACTCTAACATGAATCCCTATGTCGATTCCAAAAAATTTAGTAGTCAAAATAATGTAAACTGATTCCCTGGAGTGACTCAAATAATCTTATTTGGTATCTAAGTGTAGTTGAGTTCATCCAGTAGATTGCACCATTCCTATTGAAAAAGAGGGGGTCTAACAACCACACCGAATATTTCGTTTGGCAATCTGTATGGACTAATTCCAAGAGAATCAACTAGACAGTCAGACTCAATCAAGGAAATATATTGAAAAGACGAGGGTACCTAAATACACAATAGTCTTTAATTTATCCACCTATAAGTCCTCTTACCGAAAGTGATTGTCTATGGACAAGGTCGAGACAATACAACAAATCGGTATTCACACTTTATGTGATCGTCTATGGATACGAGATCGAGACAATACAACAATCAAAGTGTGATTACTTGACAATAGGTTCGGACTTAACCAAACTCTATAGGATCACTATCAAGTAAAGCGGAGTTAACGTTTGTGTATTTTACTTCTAATTATAATAAACAATTATAATTGCCGAAATAGAAAAGTAAAAGACACAACAAGATTTTGTTAACGAGGAAACCGCAAATGCAGAAAAACTCTGGGACCTAGTTGAAAAAGCGGGGGTACAAAAACCATACCCAATATTTCGTTCGGAAATCTGAATAAACAAACTCCAAAATACTTTCAAGAGAATCAACTAGACAATCAGACTCAATCTAGGGAAAGTATATCAAAGAGTTTTATATCTCTATTTCTCAATTCAATCCGCAATCAGCAAATAGGAATTTGCGAGCCCGATTGAATATAAGAGAAATAACCTTAACGGTACCAAGGACCAATGTTCAAGGATAAATCAATTTCAATCAACAACTAAAGGTTGGATTTACCAATTGATCGATTCAACGCACAACCTGTGATATTTCTATTATATAATAAAATATAATGCTAAAAAGAAATAACACAGACACCATAAGTTTTGTTAAAGGGGAAACTACCAATTAACTTCGGACTGGAATGTAGTTGAGCCCTAATCAATCTCACACTGATCAAGGTACAGTTGCGCTCCTTACGTCTCTTAACTCCAACAGAATTCTACGCACTTGATTCCCTTAGCTGATCTCACCCACAACTAAGAGTTGCTACGACCCAAAGTCGAAGACTTGATAAACAAATCTGTCTCACACAGAAAAGTCTATTGGAATAGATAAATCTGTCTCCCACAGAAATACCTACGAGTTTTGTTCTGTCTTTTGATAAATCAAGGTGCACAGGAACCAATTGAAAAACCATATTTATATTCTATAAGAATAGCCTAGTATTATCAATTACCTCACAATAATCTTAATCGTATGGTAGAGAAACAAGATATTTTGGAATCACAAACGATGAGATGAAGATGTTTATGACTACTTTTAATCCTGCCTATCGGAGATTAAATCTCGAGCAAATCTTAGAGAAGATAGTACTCAATATGATAAAACAAAGCAAGATCAGAACACGCAACTACAGAGAAAATAGTTGGGTCTGGATTCATAATCCCAATGAAGTCTTTAAGTCGTTAACTTACAGGGTTTCGTGAAAAACCTAAGGTTAAAGGAGAATCGACTCTAGTCGAAACTAGTATCACACAGGAGGTGTGGTGATTAGGTTTCCCAGTTGCTAGAGTTCTCCTTTATATAGTTTTCAAATCAGGGTTTGAATTCTAAGTTACCTTGGTAACAAAGCATTCAATATTCACTGTTAGATGAAAACCTGATTAGATACAAGCTAATATCTTTCAACCGTTAGATCGAACTTAGCTTGTTATACACAAATGAAATGTACCCTCATTTAGGTTTATGTAACCGTACCTAAATGTGTACACCATGTTAGCTCAACAGTAGTTAACCGAGGTTAGCTATATGAACACTCTCATATCAACCTTATTCATCTTAACCGTAACTAGTTCAAATGACTCAAATGAAACTAATTAAAGAGTTGTTCAATTGCTATATTCTCATAGAAGTATACAAGAACACAATTGAAGCAAAATCGGTTTGATTCACTCGAATCAATTTATGAACATTATAGCCACGGTTTGCAAAGAATGCATTCCTTATTATATAAATGTATTTGTTCATGTTACAACCGATTTTAGAACTTTAACCATTCAAGTATTCAAACGGGTACGCATACTTGAAATAGTCGGACCAAGTTTGGTTTTCGCCAGTATGCGAACGGGTACGCGCACTTAGGTTCCCAGACTTCTCAAACCAACAGGTACGCATACGGGTATGCATACTCTGGTTCCCGGACATGGATCACACATATGCAAGAGTGCACAACATGTTTATAATCCAATGTTGGTTAAGTGTTCTAAATTCTATTTCAATCATTGAAACATTCTTAAAGGATGACAATAGCCGTTTTCACACACTATTAGCATCAAAGAAATTTTCAAGTTATTGAAATAATCATAACGAAACATTCCAAGTCTACATCAAATGATTGTATCACACAAAAAATGTTAGATGTTACTCGGCGATTTTCACATGATCATCTTTTGAATTTCGTTAAGAATAAAAGATGAACTTGGTTGAAACGAAAGCTTACCAACACATAGAAATATGTAAACGAGTTAAACTCAGCTCGAAATCTCAAATGTGTATAATCGAAAACTATAGTAATACAACTTTTGTCTCAATATAGGAGATAGAGTAGAAATAGACTTTCCAAGTGATAGATGAGTTTCAGTCTCCACATACCTTTTGTTGGTGAATGATAGACGCATTTATGTGTCTATTTTAATCTCTATTGTGTATATTGTTAGTACCCATTTTTGTACTTATTTTGGTATTTTATCTCTTTGTAGGTGTTTTTGGAGAAATAAGCTTTTGCGGCGAAATTGGCTCGAAAAGGTTATAAATGCAACCCAAGGGATGAGTGTTATGCGGACTCCAGCAACAGATAAGGGCGACCACTGGATAAGGGGTAACCTTTCCCATTAACGTTCAAATTCTATTTTTGGCGGGAAACCAAAACCAAAACAGAAAACATGTTTCTGGCAGTTTTGGTGATAGTTATTTGGAGGAGTTTGAGGTCGACTAAACCTCTGATTTTCATAGGATAGACTCCTTATGGGTCTAGGAATCTAATATGGGTGTTGAAATCAATTAAACTGGGCTCAATCGACGGATTTTTATCTCAACAGCAAAATATGGAAAGTCACGTGTGTGACCTATTTTAGGAAATTTTAGAGAGATTAAAGTGCTATAAACCTTCCCAAAGATTGGTATCTATCTAAGGAAGAGTTTAGAATCAAAAGGAAAGCTCAGAAACGCGTATAAATTCTAAAACAAGAAATTGCCGCAACTTTGCCGTGAAGAGAAAGGAAGAGATTTTGGAAGATTTTGGAGAGATTTAATCGCTCTTTTTGATATAAATAGATTGGTTGGGTCATATAGAAGGGGTGTCGAGAGTTTGGGGGGGCGGAGGAGGGCTGAGGAGTGAGAAATCAAGACGAACATCAAGCTTCCTGCTGCTGTTTTCTGCTGGTGCATGGAAGAAGGAGACGAAGAACATTGACCCACATGGAATAGTCTCAAAGAAGTATCGTTCTTCAACAGCAGAAAACAGTTATCGTTTATAAACAACACTTCATTGTAACGGTGATTTCTGTAACTCCATAAAAGCGTTGCAGATTCGCTGTATTACTATTTTCCTTCAATAAAAACACCTTTTGAGCCATGTTTCTATCTTTTGAGCATGTTTTCACCATGAGGAGCTAGACCCCAACACTGGGATGACGGAGGAAGCCCTATTTTCACGCATGTAGTAATTCTAATAATTCTTTTATGACTATTTGCATTGATTTTTAATTGATTTATGATTTTTATTGAATGGGTGTGATATTGTTTGGTGATGTATGCTTGGTCAATGTATTTTTGATACATTATGCTTTTGATTTACAGTCATTGCTTTTCAAAAATCTACTTTTGGCAAAGAATAAGAGTCCATATTTTTAATATTTGAGCTATAATTGATTGGAATTATTATTTGAATCACATGAATGGAATTTGGTGGATCCTGAGTCTCAGTGCTTTTTATAATCTTGACCAAAACATTATTTTTATTTTTATAGTTTTCTTAATTAAGTCTAAAAATTATTCTTCACAAGTCCGAGTTGAACGAATCTTATTACCACTTTTTCTACAACAATTAAAATCACATCAATTTTTGGCGCCGCCGACGCGGACTTGTTTTTAAATTTGTTTTTAGGTTTTAGGTTTTATTTATTTTTTTGTTTTTATTATTTTTGTTCTTCTTTACGCGTTTGGTATTTTTCGATTTTTTTCCAGATTTGGAGCGGAGCTAAAAGGAAAGAAAAAAATGTTATAAAAGGAAAGCATCGCCAAAGAAGGAAAGAAAAGAGGAGTCCAAAGGAGTGAAGAAGAAGATTTTTGTATATAGTTATTTTATTTTTAGATTTTATTACTTTTTATTTTTAGAAATTGTAAATAGGGTTTTTTTTTTTTTTTGGACATTTGGACTTTTGGACATTATTTTTAAACCCTACGGAAGGGTACCATTAAATATAAACTGTTTGTAGGGAAGGACGACGGTTATGATACTGTCTCTGCCCCTCGGGTTCGCACACTGACATAGGAGTTGGTGGTCCGAGTCGACTTCAGCGGTTCTTCGCCTGTCTGGTACGGGAGGTAAGCTTCTAAACACCCGCGAATCCCCTGTCAGCGGGTTTACTGTCTTCCTTAAGGTGCATATATGTCGAGGCTTTGAATACGGATTTTAATTTCCTACTAAAGGGCAAGGCCAGGCCATACAAGATAAGGGTTCGGATTTCATCACCGTTCTCTTCTTGCCCGCCTTAGGAAAACAATACCGAAAGTGAACCCAAGATTAAAATTTTGATTAGAACAAGACCGATAAGGTAACGAGCTTATAGGAAAATCGTTCAAAAGGATCGTATTGGGTATTTTGTTAGCCTAGCTCAAAGTTCAGGAAGATTACTGGAAGTCGATTAGAGCCGCCTTGTAACCCAGGGAAGCGTTTCCAAAGAGGTGGGGGTATCAAAGATCCTCTGAGCTTCCCCTACTTCTCTTCGACTTACTTTATTCGGATTATTCTAGAGAGGTTTGCTAAAACTATACCTAGTTGCCTCTTAGAAGGATAGAAGCTGGTATAGAAACAATCTAAGGGAGACATCATGCTTGTTGTTTGCTAGATTTTATAGGTTTGATTTGGTCTAGTCATCCTTGTTTGTGATTGTGTAGAATTCCATTGCAATTAAGAATGTCGAACTGGTATGATAGAAGCCAATACAATGAGTATCGACCTGAATTTGAATATGGACATCATCATTTTTATGACCATGGTGGGAATAGTAGTTGGGAACGCCAACCTTTTCAAGGTTATGGTTCATACCATGGTGAGCCCAATTACTATCCACACACACACCGGTCATACGAGCAAGAAAATAAGGATTATTATAGTGCTAGTACCTCGTCTTTGGACAATACAATCAAACTGTTGAAAACTAGTCCTTATTATGATCCTTCTGTTCCTATTTATGATCCTTCCGTATCTTTAGAAGAGTCTCTTAAGAAGTTAACTGAGCAAACAAATAGGTTTATGTCGGAAATGAATAGACAAACTGCACCATTGAGAAAACTTTTTATAGAGGAATCCCTCAAGCTGATGGCTGAGACAAACGAAAGACTTGCTCGAAATAATCTTAATTTCCAATACAATGTTTCCAATAATACCCTTGAAAATAATGATAGTTATTTGCATAATCAAGATGACGAGGTTAGAATTGGTAACACTACATGTTTAGATAAGGTTCAACAATTTTCATGCTATTATAATGACGATTATGATGAGGATAGTGTTGATGAATAATCTAAAATATGTAGGTATAGTGATCAGGAATTTGTTACTCCAATTGAACTTTATAATGATAATGTTATTTCTAGTTCAAATCCAAATAATTTTAATAATTATTCACCTATTCAAAAGGACGAGGATTTGTCTAGAGATATCCCCGTTTTAGACGATGTAGTATTTCCTTTTGATTACGAAGCAAATAATGGTTTAGAAGAACGAGTTTATTCTGAAAATACTGTTTTATTGTCTAGTGATTTAGAAACAATAGTCTTAGACAAAGAAAATGAACTCGTAGAGATGAGTGGGGATGAACTTGACTTAGAAGAATCAATTGCCTATTTTCAGGAATCTAATGACCTAGAAATTAGGGAGATTGTGACTAGTCTAACTAGAGACACTGAAAACTCTAAGTTTGAGGGTGATTATCATTCTCCATGTGCTTTAACTCTTAGAAAGGTCCCTCACTTGGGACTTGACATATGTGCCTCAACCGTTTTAACAGATTATCTTCATACACGTTTCCCTTAATCTAGTGATGTCCATAAGGAAGTTCAGTTGTTAGAAACCCATCCTATGGTTGATGTGGTTTACCCAGGCTATGATACCCAGATCGACTTTGTTTTCCCACCAAATAGTTTTCTTCCAAATGTGGGAACATATAGATTTCAAATGTGTCACTGATAGACGCATTATTTTGTCTAATATGTCTCAATTGTATATATTGTTAGTGTTCGATTTTGTATTTATTTTGTTATTTTATGTCTTTGTAGGTATTTTTAGAGAAATAAGCTCTTGCGGCGAAATTGGCTCGAAAAGTGGTGTTTTACACCCCAGGATAGAGTACTAAAGGCACCCCAGAAATGCACCGGAAGCACCCCAGAAATGTGTCGGAGGAACCCCGGAAAAATTACTATCTACGCCCAAAAATTACTATTTGCACCCCATAAGACAAGTGCTAAAGGGACACCCGTGCAGGATTAGGGGGAGGACATGTTCTTCTCAAATTCAAAAAATGAATTTTGGCGGGAAAATATTTTCATTAACAGCAGAATTTCAATCGGATATTTGGACGTGATTTAGTGAGATTCAATCCCTGAAACTTAGTGGGTAGACGTGATATGACTATAGAAAGCTAGTATGGGTGATTTTATCGATCAAATTTGGCTGGATAACTTGGTTTAATCCAAACAGGGAGTTGGAGGAAAAACATGAGCTTGCATGAGTTGTGAGAAATTTAAACGTGCACTGCACGTGCTTGGAAGATTTAATCGATATTATAGAGCGTGAAGAAGGTATAGAAGGAAATAAATACAGCTGCAGATGCGTGAAAATCAAAATCAATGTAGGTGTATATTGTTAGTACCCATTTTTGTACTTATTTTGGTATTTTATCTCTTTGTAGGTGTTTTTGGAGAAATAAGCTTTTGCGGCGAAATTGGCTCGAAAAGGTTATAAATGCAACCCAAGGGACGAGTGTTATGCGGACTCCAGCAACAGATAAGGGCGACCACTGGATAAGGGGTAACCTTTCCCATTCACGTTCAAATTCTATTTTTGGCGGGAAACCAAAACCAAAACAGAAAACATGTTTCTGGCAGTTTTGGTGATAATGATTTGGAGGAGTTTGAGGTCGACTAAACCTCTGATTTTCATAGGATAGACTCCTTATGGGTTTAGGAATCTAATATGGGTGTTGAAATCAATTAAACTGGGCTCAATCGATGGATTTTTATCTCAACAGCAAAATATGGAAAGTCACGTGTGTGACCTGTTTTAGGAAATTTTAGAGAGATTAAAGTGCTATAAACCTTCCCAAAGATTGGTATCTATCTAAGGAAGAGTTTAGAATCAAAAGGAAAGCTCAGAAACGCGTATAAATGCTAAAACAAGAAATTGCCGCAACTTTTCCGTGAAGAGAAAGGAAGAGATTTTGGAAGATTTTGGAGAGATTTAATCGCTCTTTTTGATATAAATAGATTGGTTGGGTCATATAGAAGGGGTGTCGAGAGTTTGGGGGGCGGAGGAGGGCTGAGGAGTGAGAAATCAAGACGAACAGCAAGCTTCCTGCTGCTGTTTTCTGCTGGTGCATGGAAGAAGAAGACGAAGAACATTGACCCACATAGAACAGTCTCAAAGAAGTATCGTTCTTCAACAGCAGAAAACAGTTATCGTTTACAAACAACACTTCATTGTAACGGTGATTTCTGTAACGCCATAAAAGCGTTGCAGATTCGCTGTATTATTATTTTCTTTCAATAAAAACACCTTTTGAGCTTTGTTTCTATCTTTTGAGCATGTTTTCACCATGAGGAGCTAAACCCCAACACTGGGATGACGGAGGAAGCCCTATTTCACGCATGTGGTAATTCTAATAATTATTTTATGACTATTTGCATTGATTTTTAATTGATTCATGATTTTTATTGAATGGGTGTGATATTGTTTGATGATGTATGCTTGGTCAATGTATTTTTGATACATCATGCTTTTGATTTACAGTCATTGCTTTTCAAAAATCTACTTTTGGCAAAGAATAAGAGTCCATATTTTTAATATTTGAGCTATAATTGATTGGAATTATTATTTGAATCATATGAATTTAATTTGGTGGAATCCTGAGTCTCAGTGCTTTTTATAATCTTAACCAAAACATTATTTTGATTTTTCTAGTTTTCTTAATTAAGTCTAAAAATTATTATTTACGAGTCCGAGTTGAACGATACTCTATTTACCACTTTCAAAACTACATCAATGAAGTTCCACAAGCTCTCCTTAGTAGGTTTTCTTCTTCAAATGATGAACGTCGTGAAGTCTAAAGCTCAACTACACAATCTATCCTTGTCCGAGATATTATAAGTAGACTAGAAATCAAGACTTATAGTTTTGATCACTAACATTGACAAACAAGCTTGAGATAGCAACGCTTGCGAGTTCGACCGAGCAGTGCTCTAACAATCTCCCCTTTGTCAATTTTAGTGACAAAATTATCAATACATATGGATTACAAAATAAATAAACTTTGTATCTTCTCATCCAAATGCTTGATCTCCTTGGTTCTTCAACATTACTCGAAATCTTCGTCACTTCCAAGTACTCCAATGATTCCAAATGTGTTCAAATCAGCATCATCATTGTTGAAGATCCGTTGCTATAACAATGAGAAAACAGTTGCTCTCAATCATTGTTATACAGTGTCATAGTATCATTATACAGTATCATAGTATCATTATACAGTGTCATAGTATCATTATACAGTATCATAGTATCATTATACAGTATCAAAGTCCAATTGTATCACAACTTTGACAACAATACTATGGTGATATGTATCACTCCCCCTTAGTCAATACTTCATCTTAATATGAAAACCACTCCCCCTTACATAATGATCTGTAAACCATATATATTTGTAGTGTGAACTACACATTAATTCACCTCCTTTTTGTCAATATAAATTGGCAAAGGTACGAAAACTAGTGGGATCCTCATGAAATTTTCATAGAGCTACTTCATGACCAAAATAGAACAACATACCAACTTGTTTAGATGCCATCAAATAGCCGAAACTAAATGCATTCATCAAGGAGTTTATAAAGATACAAGATAACTCCTACAATATTCCACAGCCGCACTCCCCACAAAGATTTGGCAATTAAGCACAAGTTCAATTAAGAACTCTCCCCCATAAAATGTCATTCCCGAAAGAACAACAAGAGCGACCATACTTTTACAAGAAAAGAAGGATTTCTTTGGACATTAACAAATCACATGAAACATTAATTTGTATCCAAAAATCTCAATTGAATTAACCACAAGGAAAATAATCAATTCAATTGGCCATGCATGCTCAACATAAGAGAACTTACGGAGAAACATAGTACATACTGTTAGAGCATAGCTCGGTTGAACCCACCAAGCGTTGGTATGTAAAGTTTGGTTGTCATATTTTAGTGAATCAAAAATCATTTAAAGAGTTGCTTGATTATATACTAGAGTCAACTTCGTATAGGTTAGCTTGAAAGTATTAGGATATGAGATTTACAAGTATTACATGAAGACTTGAAGAATGTGAAGAAGTATGGAGCTACAACGAAACCATCATCCTTCCTATTGAGGTTAGTAATATTTGACTTGAACTGTTTCATTCCCTAACGTATCTTTCAAGTCGTGCATATTGAAAACATAACTGGGAAGCTATGTATGATACTCTAGTTAGACATAGTATTAAGGAATACAATACGAGGTTTATTGCTTAACCATTAAACTTTGTATATAAGACATCGACATAATCGTATGAATGCTATTGTGATTATGTATGGGTATGAGTGAAGATTTCATCCTAGGAAACAATGTTTTACATTCGTTTAAAGGAAGTAAGTTCATAAACTCGTTTTGTGAATCGAAAGGGAAATTGCTAGGCTTATTGGTATTGTTATTCATTACAAATCTATTTTGAATTACCAATATGTGTGTTTAGTATAACCACTCATAAACTTGTTTATGTATCTTGGTAAAACTATTCACAAGGCCTGACTTATGTATTGGTATGACTTTTATTAGTGAAACCGATCTTAAGTAATCACTCAAGATGGTATGATCGATGCCTTGTAAATAACAACTTTTATCTAGCCATTGGGGAACCGATCCTAGTAAGAGGTGTAACAAATTTACAAGAGGGGAATCGATCCTTGTAAGAGGTGCAACACGTTTTTAGTAGATGGGGGAACCGATCCTATGAACATGTGCAACAAGTTTGTAGTTTTGAGGGAACCGATCCTATGGACATGTGCAACCGAATACAGATAGTTACAATAAGTATGTGGGGAACCGATCCTAGTACCTAGTCAACCGAGTTTTGGTAACTAGTGTGACTATGCATATTACTCACATAGAGGTAGAACCGAACTTGTTTTGGTAGAACCGTGAAACCCATGATTGGTGATTTGATAGAATAATCAATCACATAGTTCTTGGAATTCAGATGAACCAATTCTAAACTTGTTTGGAAGTGTGGCAAATCGTTTCCAAGATTGTAAGTATGAAAAAGGACTTGCAAAGTAAAGATGTCGACATACTTTGAACATGTTCAGTAACTTTTATCATTAATTGTTCAAAGATATTCCTTAATAGCTAAAGGAGAATCCCAGGATCGAAATAAATTGAGAATCTTTTAATTAAGGTTTCTTAGTTTTTATATGTTATTTAATCTCCAGCAATTAAATGCATATCTTTAGAAAATAATAATTATTAATGTGCATTTACTGATTATAGATTTTTCTATTGGGATTTCGGTCAATATTTTGACAGTGCATTTCCAGGAGTTATGAAAACCGATTTTGTGTTTATTGCATATCTTTGAGAATATTCGGTTTTGGAAATTCCTTGGTGTCCAAACTTCCTTGTATATAAATACTTAAGTTTTCATTCCTATCTAACTAATCCTCAGAGCCAGCAAAACTACCTCAGTTGTGTTGTTACTGGTGGAGCCGCCTATTCGGAGAGGAAAGTAACCTAATTAGGCGAAATCTCTTACGGCCGCTCAGTTTAAAGACTTCTTTGAGATTGAGAAGCTCTATTAGTACCGTTGGTGGGAAACTAGATAATTGCAATTTATTTTAGTTTTCGATTGATTTGATTGACTAACGGTGGTTGAACTTTGATTGCACCTAGTTTGTTTATGCTTGAGAATCTTCTCTTCTGATATAAGATTCACTCAAACTAGATCGAAGTTTCGACGGGAATCTTTAGACTGTTTGTAGATCTAAAGACGTCTTGTGATAATCCAACATTAACAATCTCCGTTCTGTGTGTGATTAATCACAAGAGATTCAAGTTGATTGTGTGCAGGTGCTGATTGAACATTAAAGAAGATTTGAAGACAAGAAGACTTTTTGGGTTCATAATCTTTGGTGTGCACAATACTTGTTTCGGATGGAAATGGATCCAACTATAATCGTTTTATCCTTGTGATAGATTAGATTGATTAGTTGAGTAGATTTGCATCAATACACTTCTTTGTGATTAATAGTATTGATTGCATAATTTAAACAATTACTTCGGTAGTTGTTAAGAGATTGATCTAAGGACCCGACAAAGGAGTTTATTGGTTAAACGGAAGAGCCTTTGTCAAACTCATATCACTTTGTTTGAAAAGATTTGTTACCGAACAGATTTGTTGTTCCTTTACTGTTTGGAATACGAACCAAGGGAATTGTTCAAAGTGCGTGACTTACTGCAAGTTGGAGGCGCAGGGATACTGAGTAAACTAGGTGAACTATAGGTTTAGTTGCTTGGTCTCAACTATACGAAGTTGGTTTGATTTTGTATAGCGGCTTAATTCTGAGAGTATTCAATTCTGGACTAGGTCCCGGGGTTTTTCTGCATTTGCGGTTTCCTCGTTAACAAAATCTTGTTGTGTCAATTACTTTTATTTTCCGCAATTATAACTGTGTTTATTATAATTTAAAGTAAATCACACAAACGTTAATTCCTATTTTACTTGATTGACAATCCCTAGAGTTTGGTTAAGTCTGAACCTATTATCAAGTAAACATAATTCGTTGTTGTATTGTCTCGATCTCGTATCCATAGACGATCACACGAAGTGTGAACCGATTAGTTGTATTGTCTCGACTTAGTCCATAGACAATCATTTTCGTAAAAGGACTTATAGGTGGAAAAGTTTTAGATTGAGGTATATTTGGGTACCCTCGTCTTTTCAATTGGTATCAGAGCAGGCAAACACGAATATATCTAACAATCTGTGTTTGGTGCGATCCAACCTGTAAGAATTGAATCCATGACTGATTCAGTTAATGTTAAGCAAGAGTATGAATACTCAAAAGTTAAAGATGTTCCTATTTTGTTGACTCATGATCCACGAGTTATATTAAAGAGAACATCTGAATCTATTTCTGATGAAAAAGAAGATGCTGATAAAGAGTTGGTAAAACTTCTAAAGACAATTAAATCTCTGTCTATAAGAATGTTAATATTAAAGACAGAGTCAAATCTTCTTAAACATGAGATCAGAGATAAAGATATTCAACTAAATCTTTTATCCAAAGAAAATATGGATCTCACTGTCAAACTAGAAGCTTTGGGTAAATCTCTTACTCATGATAAAGAGAATCATCCTATGATCCTGACTAATGATGATGTTTTAATTTCTTCTAATAATGAGGAAACAAAAAGTCCTAGCTCGACTTTTGAAGATTGTGATAATCTTGTCACAACGGAAACAGATCATGATGATGGTAGTCTACCGAACTACATCAAGTCAGAAGAGGATAAGAAACCAACTTCTAGATCTACTGATGATCAAACGAAATCTTGTCCAAAGGAAACATTGAACCGATTCCGTAAAGGTGATTTTAAGGAATACAATTTTCAGTCACTTGACATGAAACTCATACTTCTTCAAAGGATGGTGGTAAAAGTATTGAAAGAAGTTTCTTGTTTTAAAAAACTGAAAGATCACTCCTCAGTAGAAAGATAGAATTTATTCCACCCCGGTAAGATTGACTCAAAGGAATCAAGTTCGAGAGTTGATAATCATTTCTTGAAAAAAGTTCCTCCTCACCCATATCGAAATAGTTGTTTTGATGAAGAACGATTCCAGAAAAAAGGGAAAGAGAAATTCTCTGCCAAAGGAAACAATCAGGATTTTCCGATAATGATTGTGCTGATGAGCATAATAAAGAAATCTGTAGAATGAGAAAATATTATGAAAATCTCATTGATAGAATTAAGAGAGATTTATCTATCTCTGAAAATTCTACAACTTCTCCATTTGATCATGACTTTAGATCAAGGAAGGATCACCTTCTTGGGAGAAAATATATTGGGCAGAAAGTTCCAAAGAGAAACATGAACTATGTTTCTGATATTCGATGTAAACCAGAAAAGGATTACTCCAATACAACGTAGTTGTATGGAGATTGTGCAAACCCATCCTTTTTCCATGCTCATGATGGGAAAAAGCACATAAAATGAGAGCACAATGTCGATTTATGTCGTATCAAAAAAATCGGTTGTATCTTATGGAAAGCTGCGATTCCACGGCTGTCAAAAAAAAAAATCATGATTATCATGATCTTCCAAAAATAGTTCTTATTTGGAACTTTCGAATGTTAATAAACCTTCCAGTATGGGAAGATTCGGACAATAAAAACAAAATATATTTTGTGTATATTGTTGGTATTCCACAAGTTGGTCAGGTCCAAAACCGTGTTTATTACTGGAAACAATCTCTTTTCTGTATTTCTGAAACCCTGAGTAAATCCCTTTTAAATAATCGAGCATGCCTCCGATAACGCGCAGTATTACAAAGTTCAATAAGGAGGAAGCTCAAAAGGTTAAGGATTGTCAAGGAATCAATACAGAGAGGAGGAAGAAAAACTTATCAAAAATCATGTCTGATTATGATTCTGATAGTTCAACTGGATCTCAAGATGAGTCTTGTATGTTGGCTTACAACCTTCAAAATCCAACCGAAACCCATTGGATTCGTTCTGATAGTATGATTCACTATATCCAAGATTTTGAAGAACTGAGAACCAATCTCATTATGACGATTCAACATCAAGATTGGCTCAAAAATAGAATTGATGAAACAAGAGGTGTTCTTGCTTAACTTTATGCTCTTGTTCAAGATCTTGAGAAACAGGAAGTGGTTGCAGACAAGTCTCTTGAAACAAGCTTCAAAAGTTTGAGTACTGATGAAACTTCAGTAAACAATAAGAGCACCACTAAAGATTAAGTCTTATGCTGAAGACTTAATCCAGAATAATAGACTTAAGTTTTTGATTTCTTTCAATAATTGTAAAGTCTATTTTGAATAAAACTATCTTATTATGAATAAAATTATTATTTTATAATTTTTTCTGTGATAGTTTTCGGTTACATAGACTGTGCTTGAATGCTTTATTTTATTGTTATGTATGTTTATGGGATGTTTGATTTCGGTTTTCTAACCTTGATATTCGATCTCATATTGTGTGAACCCTTATGGTTTGGGTGACTTTTTGATTTAGCGGGATTAAGTTCTAGCCCATGTTGGTAGGCTTTATCAAAGGATCATGAGGGGTTCCTGTAGAAACAATATGTGAAAAAGTCACAATATGTTGAATCTTTTGGTTTAGCATAAAAGCATATATGTTTCGAGGTTTCAACTTTTGCATCGCAATAGTTAAAAACGGTTTTCAACCTTTCTCTGGTAAAGGTTGTTCTTTGTTGTTGTTCTTTTGTTTTGGCGGGAGGATGACAACTTCAATGGGGGAGAGTTCTAAGTGAACTTGCGCTTAATGACATATCTTAAGGGGAGAATAGGATGCTTAATTTGAGGTAACAATCTTGTTAGTTAATTGTTTTCCTGTTTAAGAAAAGCCTGATTTTATTGCATAATATTTATTGCTTTTGCTTAACAAAATTTCGGTACAATTGATGTTTATTCCATTATTTGTGTATGGATGTTTGATTGTGATTCAATTGTTTCCGGTTAAGAAAAACTATTGTTATCTTTCGTTATTGTTTGGTATCAATTGTTTAGGCTTACAAAATTTCGGTGCAATTGCAGTGCTATAATGTCTATGTTTGTTTCAATTGCTTCCGGTTAAGATAAATGATTATGCAAGTTGATTTATTTGGTTTGTATGGATTGTTTATGGCTTAACAAAAGGTTTCGGGATCATTTGTTTAGTCCAAGTGATTTCCAGATAAGAGAAACTAAGTTTTTCGGATCTTAGTTAGACTTATCAAATGTGGAGGTTTCGGTTATTCAAGCCTAACCGAATGCCTTAACAAGAATTACTAGTTAACTAACCTAGTATTTGTCTTGTTTAAAAGTGAAAGGTTTAAGTTATTATTGAGAATAATTAGAGACTGATGAGAAAAATAAAGTTAATTCTGATCTTTATTTTGGTCTTATCGAACAAGCGATTGTACTTGTGCAATCGGTTTAGCAAAAGAACTAAGGTGATTAGTCGATTTTTTGAGTTGCTAAACTATTAGGGAAAATTGCTTCGGGCAATTATTTCCTAGATAACATGTTAAAACCAAATTACTTGTAGTTTCAGTTTTGATATTGGTTATATAAAATGGTGTGTAAAACCCTCGTGCTCAACTCTTATAGGTTTGCAAATTCTCTTTGTGAGATTTGTAAGATCCTTTCGCGTTGTCCTTTATTTTTTCGTTTCTTTGTCATTTTGTGACAAAAAAGGGGGAGAAATATATGGAGTAAACAAGTGATATTGACTTGTTGTGAGTTGGTATCACTAAGGGAAAGGACATTTGTGCTAAGACGTTTATTCTAACGAAAAGAGTGAAAGCATAGACTAAGGGGGAGTCACATATCATATGATATGTAGTTATGAGGAACTACATGAAAATAACAAAGACGTGCGGATTGAAAATCTACCTATCTTACCTTTAGGGGGAGTATTAGCTTTGTTATTATAATGTCAGCAGCGACATTTAAGGATTGAATTTAATGCAGGTTTTGTGCTGTTGAACTTGGAATCAAGCGTATGTGTATAATGAATATTTGTAATTTGTTTATCCATATGATGTAAGAGTTTTGTCACTAAAATTGACAAAGGGGGAGATTGTTAGAGCATAGCTAGGTTGAACCCACCAAGCGTTGGTATGTCAAGTTTGGTTGTCATATTTTAGTGAATCAAAAATCATTTAAAGAGTCGTTTGATTATATACTAGAGTCAACTTCGTATAGGTTAGCTTGAAAGTATTAGGATATGAGACTTACAAGTATTACATGAAGACTTGAAGAATGTGAAGAAGTATGGAGCTACAACGACAACATCATCCTTCCTCTTGAGGTTAGTAATATTTGACTTGAACTGTTTCATTCCCTAACGTATCTTTCAAGTCGTGCATATTGAAAACATAACTGCGAAGCTGTGTATGATACTCTAGTTAGACATAGTATTAAGGAATACAATACGAGGTTTATTGCTTAACCATTAAACTTTGTATATAAGACATTGACATAATCGTATGAATGCTATTGTGATTATGTATGGGTATTGTAAATACCGTCGAAATCGGTTAGGATCTCTAAAAATCTAAAATGGAAAAACACAGGGAAATATTATTAATAAGAAGTCGCCACCCAACTTGGGGAGTTGGGACCCAAAATAAACACTGGTCCAAAACAGAGAAATACCCCGAGAATCAAGATACGGGCTAGGAAGGTGTGAGGCACCTAGTCCGTCCAATCCGAAAATTTACCTCTACTTTATAATTTGGATTTTAGGGTTTTGACTTGTAAAAATATGAAACAGAAAATTGATGAAAAATGCAACTATTATATTAGATGTCCAAATCCACAATTTATTCCGGGGAGCAAAAACCTGACCTCAAAAACAAAGACACAATTATCAATATTTTCATATGAGAATGATCACAAATTATTATTATTATTACTATTATTGGGAAAGAAATCAAGGCAACTCAAAAATATCAAATCAATATTATAATTATTGTTATTATTATAGTTGTCGAAGCTTAACTAATACCGAACCAAAATTATATCTAACATCAAAATTATTATCATCTATCAATTATTACTACTATTAACCGCTAATGAACCCAAAAGGAATTTGAAATCATTCACTTGCCACCTCCACGGATAACTTATATATCGTTAGTGCAACCTCTTCATGCTAGTCTCAGTAACTAACCACTCTTATAAGAAAAGTAATATGCTTTCAAGTTTATTGGATTGAATTAATTAAACCACGTGTGATCACTTGGGGCATGACAGCATAATTATTTTGCATGGAGTAAGCTTATGCAAGACAAGAACTAAAGACATAAAACAAAATCACCCACCAGTAAGTTTATGCAAACCATAAAGAACTAAAGACATACAAATATTCACCAACCAATCGTACTAGTGCATTGATCTTCTCTGTTTCGGAGCATCATCATAGGATTAGACAAAGAAAACAACGTAATAGACTAGAACACCGCTGCCACGGTGGGGAGGGCCGACCGAAGAAAAACGAAACATGCATCTGAATGCATAGCACGTTTTATATCCTTTTTTTTTCATCATGTTATTTTTGAGGCATATACATCGTTTTAGTGGTTGCATAACCATATTAGTTGATGTATGAACCAAAATACGACTATATAAACTGTTATGCATCCTTTGTGGTGGCTCCATAATTCGTTATGCATTTTTTTTTAGAATGATATTTTTAAATATATACTATTTTCGTTTCAGAAAAAGAGATATTTTCACACAAAAAAATTTTGCTTAAAAATAGGCCAAATTGACTCACTTTTTCTGAAACAGAATGTGAAAGTATCACTTTTCCTGAAACAGAAAATTAGTCGATGCGTAAACCAAAATATGGTTGCATAATGTGTTATGCATCTTTTGTGGTGGTTTGCATAGTGGTCATGCATTCAATTATCGAGAATTGTGCCTAAAGTGAAAGTATCATTTTTCTTGAAATGGAGTGAGTATATCGTTTTATTAGTTGCAACGGAAAATTAATTGATGCATAAACCAAGATATGGCTACATAAAATATTATGTATCATTTTTGGTGGTTTGCATAATGGATATATACATTTAATTTTCCAAGGCACGGACTTTTAAATATGTTATATTAAGTTTGGTTACCAATTATACCCCTAATGAAATAGGATACATAAGGAGTTATAGTAATTGGACTAAGAGGGAGGGATATTTTGGTATTACCAAGTGCACACTACCAAAATCTTTTTATCAAATTGCAAATTGATGTGAGGTTTCATTTTACAAAAAAGTGGCCATAAAAGGGACTCCCTCCCTTAAAGCCCTCCATTCGGTCGGCCCAATTAACTTCGAATTGGAACTACAAATACGGAAAACAAAAAGGAACTAGCACACTTGTTTTGGCTATGAGTGATATTTGGATGTCACTTAGATTATTATTAAGGATGAATCAACGCTGCAGCCTCCGCAAGAAAGAAAATAAAATGTATCCGAAACGATCCCTAACTTTTTTGACCCCCCACCCCCCACCCACCCCTTCATAGAATAACTCCCTATATAACTAAGACCCTAGGATTTAATGCCTAAGATCAAACGGTTGAACTCTAAAACTTAAATATTATTACTCATTTTTAAAAATATTATTCTCATATTATTAAAATTACCCGATATTATTACCAAATTCCAAAAGATTTCATTTAAACCAAGGATTTTAGTCGGAAGGAAAGACTTGGGAATAAAGGAACAGTATGTCGACATTTGGGATGGAGGTGTAGCTAAAGGAAATGACTAGCGGATATTTTTGGGATTGAACAGGACTTGGTGGAGCTTTAATATTGGGCGTACTATAGACGTCCAACTAGTGACCTTTGGTACTAATTAGTGGATTCTCAGAATTGCTCGGACTAAGTGGATTCATTTGATGGACAATAAGTGGGCTTGGTGTAGACGTTTAGCATAGGTTCGTTGATTTATTAATGGACTCCAAGTCTAGTTTACTAAATGTAATTATTTTGGGTTCGCAACACACTTAATGCCTAGGACCACTTCGGATACGATACTGCGGTAATATTCGTGACCGTGCAAAATTGGGGTGTTTACAGGTATGAGTGAAGATTTCATCCTAGAAAATAATGTTTTACATTCGTTTAAAGGAAGTAAGTTCATAAACTCGTTTTGTGAATCGAAAGGGAAATCGCTAGGCTTATTGGTATTGTTATTCATTGCAAATCTATTTTGAATTGCCAATATGTGTGTTTAGTATAACCGCTCATAAACTTGTTTATGTATCTTGGTAAAACTATTCACAAGGCCTGACTTATGTATTGGTATGACTTTTATTAGTGAAACCGATCTTAAGTAATCACTCAAGATGGTATGATCGATGCCTTGTAAATAAAAACTTTTATCTAGCCATTGGGGAACCGATCCTAGAAAGAGGTGCAACAAATTTACAAGAGGGGAATTGATCCTTGTAAGAGGTGCAACACGTTTTTAGTAGATGGGGGAACCGATCCTAAGAACATGTGCAACAAGTTTGTAGTTTTGGGGAAACCGATCCCATTGACATGTGCAACCGAATACAGGTAGTTACCATAAGTTGTGGGGAACCGATCCTAGAACCTAGTCAACCGAATTTTGGTAACTAGTGTGACTATGCACAATACTCACATGGAGGTAGAACCGAACTTTTTTTGGTAGAACCGTGAAACCCATGATTGATGATTTGATAGGATAATCAATCACATAGTTCTTGGAATTCAGATGAACCAATTCTAACTTGTTTGGAAGTGTGGCAAATCGTTTCCAAGATTGTAAGTATGAAAAAGGACATTCAAAGTAAAGATGTCGACATACTTTGAACATGTGCAGTAACTCTTATCATTAATTGTTCAAAGATATTTCTTAATAGCTAAAGGAGAATCCCAGGATCGAAATAAATTGAGTATTTTTAATTAAGGTTTCTTAGTTTTTATATGCTATTTAATCTCCAGCAATTAAATGCATATCTTTAGAAAATAATAATTAGTAATGTGCATTTACTGATTATAGATTTTTCTAGGATTTCGGTCAATATTTGGACAGTGCATTTCCAGGAGTTATGAAAACCGATTTTGTGTTTATTGCATATCTTTGAGAATATTCGGTTTTGGAAATTCCTTGGTGTCCAAACTTCCTTGTCTATAAATACTTAAGTTTGCATTCCTAGCAAACTAATCCCCATAGCCAGCAAAACTACCTCAGTTGTGTTGTTACTGGTGGAGCCGCCTATTCAGAGAGGAAAGTAACCTAATTAGGCGAAATCTCTTACAGCCGCTCAGTTTAAAGACTTCTTTGGGATTGAGAAGCTCTATTAGTACCCTTGGTGGGAAACTAGATAATTGCAGTTTATTTTAGTTTTTGATTGATTTGATTGACTAACGGTGGTTGAACTTTGATTGCACCTAGTTTGTTTATGCTTGAGAATCTTCTCTTCTGATATAAGATTCACTCAAACTAGATCGAAGTTTCGACGGGGATCTTTAGACTGTTTGTAGATCTAAAGACGTCTTGTGATAATCCAACATTAACAAACTCCGTTCTGTGTGTGATTGATCACAAGAGATTCAAGTTGATTGTGTGCAGGTGCTGATTGAAGATTAAAGAAGATTTGAAGAAAATAAGACTTTTTGGGTTCATAATCTTTGGTGTGCACAATACTTTTTTCGGATGGAAATGGATCCAACTATAATCGGTTTATCCTTGTGATAGATTAGATAGATTAGTTGATTAGATTGGCATCAATACACTTCTTTGTGATTAATAGTATTGATTGCATAATTTAAAGAATTACTTCGGTAGTTGTTAAGAGATTGATCTAAGGACCCGACAAAGGAGTTTATTGGTTAAACGGAAGAGCCTTTTTCAAACTCATATCACTTTGTTTGAAAAGAGTTGTTACCGAACAGATTTGTTGTTCCTTTACTATTTGGAATACGAACCAAAGGAATTGTTCCAAGTGCGTGACTTACTGCAAGTTAGAGGTGCAGGGATACTGAGTAAACTAGGTGAACTATAGGTTTAGTTGCTTGGTCTCAACTATACGAAGTTGGTTTGATTTTGTATAGCGGCTTAATTCTGAGAGTATTCAATTCTGGACTAGGTCCCGGGGTTTTTCTGCATTTGCGGTTTCCTCGTTAACAAAATCTTGCTGTGTCAGTTACTTTTATTTTCCGCAAATATAACTGTGTTTATTATAATTTAAAGTAAATCACACAAACGTTAATTCCTATTTTACTTGATAGACAATCCCTAGAGTTTGGTTAAGTCCGAACCTATTAGCAAGTAAACATAATTCGTTGTTGTATTGTCTCGATCTCGTATCCATAGACGATCACACGAAGTGTGAACCGATTAGTTGTATTGTCTCGACTTAGTCCATAGACAATCACTTTCGGAAAAGGACTTATAGGTGGAAAAGTTTTAGATTGAGGTATATTTGGGTACCCTTGTCTTCAAAAATCATCTTCCAAATAACTTAGAATTTAAACAAAAAAATCTAAAAACATTGCAAGATGAAAAACGTTGGCCATAGCTATGTGTACTCACAATAATGGCTAATTCCAAACCTTAGTTATCCTTCTTAAAAACGCAAGAATAAATTCTCATAAGAAGTTTCCTAGACATTAAGACCTCTAAAAAAAATTTATCGTCCCCGAACTCCTTGTCGTCAACAGCCATAGGGACAAAAGGTTCATGAAGAAAGGAGTTAATTCCAACAAACCTTTTAGACTGATGCCGAACCAGGGCCTTCTGAATTTCAAGAGTCCTAAAAACAATAGCCTTTATTTCCTGAATCTCCTTTCTTGTTTCCTTCAACTCTTCAAGAACCCCAGAGAACTTCTGTTGATTAGACGGAAAAGCTCTTGGTTTTCTCACATTCCTCCTTTTTCTTTTCAAAGTTGAAGATACAGGAGATTTTTCTTTTTCCTTCATGATTGATGGCTTAACAATCATATTAATATCTTTTCCGTCAGAAGATATAATGCTTGGATTCTCCATACACATATGAGATTGTGGGAGGAATTCACAAATCAGACTCAACAAGCAATCTTGTGATAAAAAGAGTTTTCATAGAAGGAAAAAGGATTATAGGGTTACGGAACTTTTATAACCTAAAAAGGATTCACGTATGCATAACTCACAACCCTAAAGAAGGCAGAATTTTCGATATTAACCCTTTTTTATTATTCAAACAGAGTAACCCCTTTTCAATACATAATTTAAATTGTGCTGGGGTGAACAATAATCTGTCCACCATATTCCTTTTGAATGGAATTCATAGAACTCTGTTTCTTAGATTCTTTAGACCTTACCCTTTTCTCTAGTGGTCTTTTCTTTAGAAATTAGCTTCTTCGAAGATGAGATGAGTTTACATACCTCAAATGATTTTTGAACAAGTTTGAGCTTGTTTGCTAATCGATTTGCTCTTCGTTGAAGTTTGTTGACGTATCTTATCTTGTGTTTGTACTTGTAACACTTTGATAGTTCATGCCCTTTGAGCGAACAATAAGAACATGTCAACATGAAAGATGGTTCAGACGCCATAGGTGTGCAAGCTGCTAGACACATAGTGGAACCTGAAAAATGAGACATAAAGTTTCCAGCAGAAACAGATAAATCAATTTTTCCTTCCAGAACGGTTGAGGTTTCTTCCGAAAGAATATCAAGATTGATGTATGTATTGCTACAATTATCAAAATCAGTATTTTCGCAAAGAAGTGCAACACTTGACTTTTCGTCCTCATTAGAATCATAATGATCAGACATTTCATTAAGAGTTGCAGCAAGACCTTTGTTCCCAGTGTATTTTCTGCGATTCGGACACTCATTTGCAAAATGACCAAATCCTTTACACTTAAAGCACTGTGGCATATCCTCATCATCAGTTTCATCAATATCCCTGTATTTAGGAGGAACACGATTATGAGGTTTGACTGATGACTTAGGTTTATCTCTGGAGAACCGTTTACTTCTCTTCAAAAGAAGATCTCTAAACTGTCTTGTGATCAAAGAAACTGACTTTTCAAGATCTTCATCTGATGAATCAACCTCAGAAAGATCATCTTCAGAGATACAAACACTTTTACTTTTGTAAAGTAATTTAGTATTCTTCTGTGCTTTGAAAGCAACATCCTTTCTGGATTTGGATGTATGCTCATGATCAAAGATCTTTAACTTCCCAACAAGAGTATTTATGGAAAGAGTTGCAAGGTTATTTCCTTTAACGATGGCATGCTTCTTAGAATCGTATCTAGATGGCAGCGATCTAATAATTTTCATCACAATGTCCTTTTCAGGAATAGTCTTACCCAACGTAAAAGATGTATTAACAATTTCAGACACTTTGTGATTAAACTCATCAAATGAATCTTCATCTGCCATACGAAGGTTTTCCCAATCATAATTTAGGTTTTGAAGCCTAGCTTCATTTTCACAGGTATTCCCTTCAAATACGGTTCTAAGATATCCCAAGCATCTTTAGACCGAGTGCACGTAGTCACATGGTGCTGAAGATCCGGGGTAATAGCGTGGATGATAGCATTTAACCCGTCATAATTTTGCTTAGCAGCGAGAATCTTGGCAGGTTCATATGCACCAATATCCTTCGAAAAAGTTACATCGCCTTCTGCAACAACCAGAGGATTATAGCCATTAACAACATAAACCCATGATTGAAAATCACGCGCTTGAAGAAAGGCGCGCATAGCAATTTTCCACCATAAGTAATTTGAGCCATCGAAGACTGGTGATACGTTTATAGAGATAGCACTTCTGTCCATATTCAGATCGCTACAAACACAAACTTATAAGGTCTTAAATGTGTTTTCCTTCTTCTGATACCAATTGAAAAAGCGGGGTTACAACAACCACACCCAATATTTCATTCGGCAATCTGAATAGATAAACTCCAATATACTTTCAAGAGAATCAACTAGACAGACAGACTCAATCTAGAGAAAAGTATATCAAAGAGTTTAATATCTCTATTTCTCAATTCAATCCACAATCAGCAAATAGGAATTTGAGAGCCCGATAGAATATAAGAGAAATAACTTGAACGGTACCAAAGACCAATGTTCAAGGATCAATCAATTTCAATCAACAACCAAAGGTTGGATTTACCAATTGATCGATTCAACACACAACCTGTGCTATTTCTATTATATAACAAAGTAAAATGCGGAAAAGAAATAACAACGATACCAGAAGTTTTGTTAACAAGGAAACCGCAAATGCAGAAAACCCCCGGGACCTAGTCCAGATTTGAACACCACACTGTATTAAGCCGCTACAGACACTAGCCAACTCCAAGTTAACTTGGGACTGGAATGTAGTTTAGCCCTAACCAATCTCACACTGATTAAGGTACAGTCGCGTTCCTTACGCCTATGAATCCCAGCAGGACTCTACGCACTTGACTCCTTTAGCTGATCTTACCCACAACTAAGAGTTGCTACGACCCAAAGTCGAAGACTTGACAAACCAATCCGTCTCACACAGAAAAGTCTATTGAATAGATAAATCTGTCTCCCACAGAAATACCTATGATTTTTTTTCCGTCTTTTGATAAATCAAGGTGAACAAGAACCAATGGATACACCGTACTCATATTCCATAAGAATAGCCAAGTATTATCAAGCACCTCACAATAATCTTAATCATATGGTAGTGAAACAAGATATTGTGGAATCACAAACGATGAGACGAAAATGTTTATTACTACTTTTAATCTTGCCTATCGGAGATTAAATCTCGAGCAAATCTTAGAGAAGATAGTCCTCAATACGATAGAACAAAGCAAGATCAGAACATGCAACTACAGAAAAAAATAGTTGGGTCTGGCTTCACAATCCCAATGAAGTCTTTAAGTCGTTAACCTACAGGGTTTCGTGAAAAACATAAGGTTAAAGGAGAATCGACTCTAGTCGCAACTAGTATCACACATGAGATGTGGGGATTAGGTTTCCCAGTTCCTAGAGTTCTCCTTTATATAGTTTTCAAATCAGGGTTTGCAATATAAGTTACCTTGGTAACAAAAGCATTCAATATTCACCCTTAGATGAAAATCTGATTAGATACAAGCTAATATCTTTCAACCGTTAGATCGAACTTAGCTTGTTATACACAAATGAAATGTACCCTCATTTAGGTTTATGTAACCGTACCTAAACGTGTACACCATGTTGGCTCAACAGTAGTTAACCGAGGTTAGCTATATGAACACACTCATATCAACCTTATTCATCTTAACCATAACTAGTTCAAATGACTCAAATGAAACTAGTTAAAGAGTTGTAAAATTGCCAAATTCTCATAGAAGTATACAAGAATACAATTGAACAAAAATCAGTTTGATTCACTCGAATCAATTCATGAACATTATAGCCACGGTTTGCAAAGAATGCATTCCTTATTATATAAATGTATTTGTTCATGTTACAACCGATTTTAGAACTTTAACCATTCAAGTACGCAAACGGGTATGCATACTCGAAATAGCCGGACCAAGTTTGGTTTCCGCCAGTATGCGAACGGGTACGCGCACTTAGGTTTCCAGACTTCTCAAACCAACAGGTACGCATACGGGTATGCATACTATGGTTCTCGGACATGGATCACACATATGCAAGAGTGCACAACATGTTTATAATCCATTGTTGGTTAAGTGTTCTAAACTCTTATTTCAATCATTGAAACATTCTTATAGGATGACAATAGCCGTTTTCACACACTATTAGCATCAAAGCAATTTTCAAGTTATTGAAATAATCATAACGAAACATTCCAAGTCTACATCAAATGATTGTATCACACAAACCATGTTAGATGTTACTCGGCGATTTTCACATGATCATCTTTTGACTTTCGTCAAGAATATAAGATGAACTTGGTTGAAGCGAAAGCTTACCAACATAAAGAAATATGTAAGCGAGTTAAACTCAGCTCGAAATATGAAAAGTGTATAATCGAAAACTATAGTAATACAACTTTTGTCTCAATATAGGAGATAGAGTATAAATAGAATTTCCAAGTGATAGATGAGTTTCAGTCTCCACATACCTTTTGTTGATGAAGTTCCACAAGCTCCCCTTAGTAGTTCTTCGTCTTCAAATGATGAACGTCGTGAAGTCTAAAGCTCAACTACACAATCTATCTTAGTCCGAGACATTATAAGTAGACTACAAATCAAGAATTATAGTTTTGATCACTAACATTGACAAACAAGCTTGAGATAGCAACGCTTGCGAGTTCGACCGCGCAGTGCTCTAACACTAGTCCAGAATTGAATACTCTAAAAATTAATCCGCTATACAAAATCTAAACCAACTTCGTATAGTTGAGACCAAGAAACTAACCCTAGTTCACTTAGGTTCTTCAGTATCCCTGCGCTTCCGACATTCAATAAGTGCACGCACTGGAACAATTCCTTTGGATTGTATTCCAAACAGTAAAGGAACAACAAATCTTTTTGGTAACAACTCTCTTGATTCTTTCCATATATAGATATCTCAAGTCATATGCAAAGGCTCTTCCGTTTAAACTAATAAACTCCTTTGCCTGGTTAGATCAATCCAATCTCTATTACCTAAGTAATAAGATTCGGATTTGTAACAATCAAAATAGATCTCAGGAGAACTATTAGGTGTTACCGATCTCATGCAACTAATCAATCGAATAAATCCTATTATAGTTGGATCTTAGCCGATCAAGGTTTGTGCTACACAATGATATGAGAAACCAATAAGAAATCTTATTTTTCTTCAAATCTTCTTTAATCTTCAATTAAACCTGCACAACACTACTTGAATCTTTTGTGATCAATCACGCACAGAACGGAGTCTGTTAACAATGGATTATCACAAGATGTCTTTAGATCTACAAACAGTTCTAAAGATCCCGTCGACACCTCGATATAGTTTGAGTGAATCTTATATCAGAAGAGAAGATTATCAAAAATAAACAAACTAGGTGCAATCAAAGTTCAACAACCGTTAGTCAATCAAATCAATCGAAAACTAATAAACTACAATTATCTAGTTTCCCACCAATGGTACTTTAAAAAGCGGTGGTCTAACAACCTCACCCAATATTTCGTTTAGGCAATCTGTATGAACAAACTCCAACATAATTCCAAGATAATCAACTAGACAATCAGACTCAATCAATGGAAATATATCCAAGAGTTATATCTTTGTTTCACAATGTAATCAGCAAATCAAACAGATAGAAATCCGCTAGCCTGATTATTATGTGAAACAACATAAACGGTACCAAAGACCAATGTTCAAGTGTCAATCAATTTATATCAACAACCAAAGGTTGGATTATCTAATTGATTGAACTACGCACAACCTGTGATATTTCAATTAAATAAACAAATATAATGCGGAAAAGAAATAACAACGATACCATAAGTTTTGTTAACAAGGAAACCGCAAATGCAGAAAACCCCCGGGACCTAGTCCAGATTTGAACACCACACTGTATTAAGCCGCTACAGACACTAGCCTACTCCAAGTTAACTTGGGACTGGAATGTAGTTTAGCCCTAACCAATCTCACACTGATTAAGGTACAGTCGCGTTCCTTACGCCTGTGAATCCCAGCAGGACTCTACGCACTTGACTCCTTTAGATGATCTTACCCACAACTAAGAGTTGCTACGACCCAAAGTCGAAGACTTGACAAACCAATCCGTCTCACACAGAAAAGTCTATTGAATAGATAAATCTGTCTCCCACAGAAATACCTATGAGTTTTTTTCCGTCTTTTGATAAATCAAGGTGAACAAGAACCAATGGATACACCGTACTCATATTCCATAAGAACAGTCTAGTAATATCAATCACCTCACAATAATCTTAATCGTATGGTAGCGAAACAAGATATTGTGGAATCACAAATGATGAGACGAAGATGTTTGTGACTACTTTTTATCTTGCCTATCGGAGATTAATTCTCGAGCAAATCTTAGAGAAGATAGTACTCAATACGATAGAATACACTAAGATCAGAACACGCAACTACAGAGAAAATAGTTGGGTCTGGATTCACAATCCCAATGAAGTTTTTAAGTCGTAAACCTATAATGGTTTTAGAAAAACCTAGGTTAAAGGAGAATCTACTCTAGTCGCAACTAGTATCACACAGGAGGTGTGGGGATTAGGTTTCCCAGTTGCTAGAGTTCTCCCTTATATAGTCTTCAAATCAGGGTTTGCAATCAATGTTACCTTGGTAACAAAGCATTCAATATTCACCGTTAGATGAAAACCTGATTAAACTCAAGCTAATATCTTTCAACCGTTTTATCGAACTTAGCTTGTTACACACAAATGAAAAGTGACTTCATTTAGATACGGGTAACCGTACCTAAACGTGTACACCTTGGTTGATCAACAATAGTTAACTGAAGTTATCCATATGAACACTTTCATATCAACCTTGTTCATCTTAACACAACTAGTTCAAATGACTCAAATAAAACTAGTTATAGAGTTGTTCAATTGTTTATATTCTTGTAGAAGTATACAAGACACAATTGAAGAAAAATCGATTTTGATTCACTCGAATCAATTCATTAACATTATAGCCACGGTTTGCAAAAGATTGCATTCCTTAATTTTTTAAATGTATTAGTTCATGAAAAAACCGATTTTAGAACATAACCCACTCAAGTATGCAAACGGGTACGCATACCCAAGTAGCTGGACTTGATCTGGGTTCGAAAGTATGCGAACGGGCACGCATACTGTCGTACACCACCAAACTCCATTGAATTCCCGGACTTGAACTTATGCCGGTACGCATACGGGTATGCATACTCAGTTCCCGTACTTTCAACAAACCAACCAGTATGCATACGGGTATGCATACTATGGTTCCCGGACTTGGGATAACTTTCAACATTTAGCATACAAGTACGCATACTGTGCTATATCCAATCATGGTTAATTGTTCTAAACTCCCATTTCAATCATTGAAACATTCTTAGAAGACGACAATAGCTGTCTCACACAAACTATTAGCTTCAAAGCAATTTTCAAGTGATCGATAGATCAATACGAAACATTCTGAGTCTACATCAAATGATTGTCTCACACAAATCATGTAAGATGTTACCAGGCGATTTTCACATGATCATCTTTTGACTTTCGTCAAGAATATAAGATGAACTTGGTTAAAGCAAAAGCTTACAAACACATATTTCGAGAAACATGTAAACGAGTTAAACTCAGCTCGAAATATCAAATGTGTATAATCGAAGTCTATATAGCTATATGACTTTTGTCTCAAATAGGAGATAGATTAGTTAGACTTTTGAGTGATACATGAGTTCAAGTCTCCACATACCTTTTGCTAATGAAGTTCCACAAGCTCCCCTTAGTAGTTCTTCGTCTTCAATCAATGAACGCCGTGAAGTCTAAAGCTCAACTACACTTTCTATCCTAATCCGAGACTTAGCTATAAGTAGACTAGGAATCAAGACTTATAGTTTTGGAAACTAAACTTGACAAACAAGCTTGAGATAGCAACGCTTGCGAGTTCGACCGATCAGTGTTCTAATAATCTCCCCCTTTGTAAATTTTAGTGACAAAACTATCAATACATATGGATTACAAAATAAATAAACTTTGTAGCTTCTCATCCAAATGCTTGATTTCCTTGGTTCTTCAACATTACTCGAAATCTTTGTCACTTCCAAGTACTCCGGTGATTCTGAACGTGTTCAACTCAGCATCATAGTTGTTTAAGATCCGAAGCTATAACAATATATAAAAACAGGATGTTATTGTATTGTTATACAGTGTCATAGTATTATTACACAACATCAAAGTCCAATTGCATTACAACTTTGACAACAATACTATGGTGATATGTATCACTCCCCCTTAGTTAATACTTCATCTCACAATGAAAACCACTCCCCCTTACATAATGATCCGTAAACCATATGTATTTGTAGTATGAACTACACAATAATTCTCCCCCTTTTTGTCAAAATAAATTGGCAGAGGTATGAAAACTAGCGGGATCATAATAAAATTCTCATAGAGATACTTCATGAGTAAAAGAGAACATATCAACTTTGTTTCGATGATTTCACATAGTCGAAACTTAGTGTATTCATCAAGGAGTTTATAAAGATACAAGATAACTCCTACAATATTCCACAGCCGTACTCCCCACAAATATTTGGCAATTAAGCACAAGTTCAATTAAGAACTCACCCCCATAAAATGTCATTCCCGAAAGAACAACAAGAGAGACCTTACTTTTACAAGAAAATAAGGATTTCTTTGGACATTAACAAATTACATGGAACATGAATTTGTATCCAGAAAACTCAATTAAATTAACCACAAGAGAACCCATGATTAATTCAATCGTAAATGCTCAACATAAGAGAATTTATGGAGCCGCACAATACTTTCACATAGAAGTGGATCAGGGAAAGATCAATACTGCGGAATATACAAATATTCATTCTATTTCCATCAATATTTGCATAATGATACCATAGACTTTATCTTTGTTATCAAAAGTTCATTCTATTTTCCATCAATATTTGCATAAAGACATGATAGACTTAACTTTTGACATATATGGGACAATCATAGTTCACGGACGTAAACACACATATCCCATAAAATTATTTTTGCAATATATAAAACCAATAAAGATTAATACTGCAAAATCATCTTCCAAATAAACTTTAGAATTTAAATAAATAAATCTAAAAACATTGCAAGATGAAAATAGTTGGCAATAGCTATGTGTACTCACAATATTTGTTATTCCAAACCCTAGTTATCCTTCTTAAAACACAAGATGAAAAGACGAGGGTACCCAAATATACCTCAATCTAAAACTTTTCCACCTATACGTCCTTTCTCCGAAAGTGATTATCTATGGACTGAGTCGAGACAATAAAACTAATCGTTTCACACTTCGTGTGATCGTATATGGATACGAGATCGAGACAATACGACAACAAGATAACTTGTGTGATTGACTATGGATACAAGATCGAGACAATACAACAACGAAATATGTTTACTTGATAATAGGTTCGGACTTAACCAAACACTATAGAATTGCTATCAAGTAAATAGGAATTAACGTTTGTGAACAATTATAATTGCGGAAATAGAAAAGTAAAAGACACAACAAGATTTTGTTAATGAGGAAACCGCAAATGCAGAAAAACCCCAGGACCTAGTCCATAATTGAATACTCTCATAATTAAGCCGCTATACAAAATCAAACCAGCTTCCTATAGTTGAGACCAAGCAACTAAACCTATAGTTCACCTAGTTCCCTCAGTATCCCTTCGCCTCCAACTTGTAATAAGTCGCGCACTTGGAACAATTCCTTTGGTTCGTATTCCAAACAGTAAAGGAACAACAAATCTGTTCGGTAACAACTCTTTTCAAACAAAGTGATATGAGTTTGACAAAGGCTCTTCCGTTTAACCAATAAACTCCTTTGTCGGGTCCTTAGATCAATCTCTTAACAACTACTGAAGTAATTGTTTAGATTATGCAATCAATACTATTAATCACAAAGAAGTGTATTGATGCCGATCTACTCAACTAATCAATCTAATCTATTACAAGGATAAACCGATTATAGTTGGATCCTTTTCCAGCTGAAACAAGTATTGTGCACACCAAAGATTATAAACCCTGATCAGAAATCTTCTTCGTCTTAAAATCTTCTTAGATCTTCAATAAACACCTGCACACAAACAACTTGAATCTCTTGTGATCAATCACATATAGAACGGAGTCTGTTAACAATGGAATATCACAAGACGTCTTTAGATCTACAAACAGTTTAAAGATCTCCCGTCGAAACCTCGATCTAGTTTGAGTGAATCTTATATCAGAAGAGAAGATTCTCAAGCATAAAAAAAATAGGTGCAATCAAAGTTTAACAACCATTAGTCAATTAAATCAATCGAAAACTAATAATAAACTGCAATTATCTAGTTTCCCACCAAGGGTACTAATAGATCTTCTCAATTTATTTCGATCCTGGGATTCTCCTTTAGCTATTAAGAAATATCTTTGAACAATTAATGATAAGAGTTATTGCACATGTTCAAAGTATGTCGACATCTTTACTTTGAATGTCCTTTTTCATACTTACAATCTTGGAAACGATTTGCCACACTTCCAAACAAGTTTAGAATTGGTTCGTCTGAATTCCAAGAACTATGTGATTGATTATCCTATTAAATCACCAATCATGGGTTTCACGGTTCTACCAAAACAAGTTCGATTCTACCTCCATGTGAGTACTGTGCATAGTCACGCTAGTTACCAAAACTCGGTTGACTAGGTACTAGGATCGGTTCCCCACATACTTATGGTAACTACCTGTATTTGGTGCACATGTCCATATGATCGGTTCCCCCAAAACAACAAACTTGTTGCACATGTTCATAGGATCGGTTCCCCCATCTACTAAAACCGTGTTGCACCTCTTACAAGGATCGATTCCCCTCTTGTAAATTTGATGCACCTCTTACTAGGATCGGTTCCCCAATGACTAGATAAAAGTTGCTATTTACAAGGAATCGATAATACCGTCTTGAGTGATTACTTAAGATCGGTTTCACTAATAAAAGTCATACCAATACATAAGTCAGGCCTTGTGAATAGTTTTACCAAGATACATAAACAAGTTTATGAGCGGTTATACTAAACACACATATTGGTAATTCAAAATAGATTTGGAATGAATAACAATACCAATAAGCCTAGCGATTTCCCTTTCGATTCACAAAACGAGTTTATGAACTTACTTCCTTTAAACGAATGTAAAACATTGTTTCCTATGATAAAATCCTCACTCATACCCTTACATAATCACAATAGCATTCATATGATCATGTCGATGTCTTATATACAAAGTTAAATTTTTAAGCAATAAACCTCGTATTGTATTCCTTAATACTATGTTTAACTAGAGTATCATACACGGCTTCGCAGTTATGTTTTCAACATGCACGACTTGAAAGATATGTTAGGGAATGAAATAGTTCAAGTTAAATATTACTAACCTCAAGAGGAAGGATGATGTTATCGATGTAGCTCCATACTTCTTCACATTCTTCAAGTCTTCATGTAATACTTGTAAGTCTCATATCCTAACACTTTCAAGCTAACCTATACGAAGTTGACTCTAGTATATAATCAAGCGACTCTTTAAATGATTTTTGATTCACTAAAATATGACAACCAAACTTGACATACCAACTCTTGGTGGGTTCAACCGAGCTATGCTCTAACACAGTGATTACTTAAGATCGGTTTCACTAATAAAAGTCATACCAATACAAAAGTCAGGCCTTGTGAATAGTTTTACCAAGATACATAAACAAGTTATGAACAGTTATACTAAACAAACATATTGGTAATTCAAAAGATTTGCAATGAATAACAATACCAATAAGCCTAGCGATTTCCCTTTCGATTCACAAAACAAGTTTATGAATTTACTTCCTTTAAACGAATGTAAAACATTGTTTCCTAGGACGAAATCTTCACCCATATCCATACATAATCACAATAGCATTCATACGATTATGTCGATGTCTTATATACGAAGTTCAAAAGATAGACGTTATACTTCGTATTGTAATTCCTTAATACTATGTCTAACTAGAGTATAATCATTCACAGCTTCGCAGTTATGTTTTATATTTGCACGACTTGAAAGACACATTAGGAATGAAACAGTTCAAGTCAAATATTACTAACCTCAAGTGGAAGGATGATGTCATCTGATAGACGCATTTATGTGTCTATTTTCATCTCTATTGTGTATATTTTTAGTACCCATTTTTGTACTAATGTTGGTATTTTATCCCTTTGTAGGTATTTTTGGGGAATAAACATTTTTGGGAAAATCGGCTCGAAAAGTTGTCTAAATGCGCCTCAAGGGATAAGTGTTATACGGACTCCAGCAGTGGATAAGGGGAACCCATGGCTATGTGTAGCCCAAATTCATCTTCAGCACCCATCTTCAACATTTGAAAACAGATTTTGGCGGGAAAACAGTTTACAGAAAACAGAATTTTCTGTTCGAATTTTGGATGATTTTTAAGGCGATTCAATGGCTGATTTTTGTTGGGTTAACTCTGTTAAGGATAAACAAGTATGGTATGGGCTGTAGAATCGATTAAACAGGGATAGAAATCCGTGTTGGAGCAAAACAGGGAGAATTCACAATTTGAGTTATTTTCGGTTTACAAAAGAATTTGTGAAGAGTTTACGGCAAGATAGGAGTGTATGGAGTCCTTATTCAGTCCTGGGAGAGTTTAAGAGAGTTTGGAAACCAATTTTACGCGTAAAAAGAAGATTAAAATCCCGTAACTTGCTGTTGAAAAAGAAAGAAAATATTTGGATTAACTCGAGTGATTTTGGGGTTTGGAGGCTATATATAGGTTGATTCGAGTCATATTTAGAGGTACGAACAATTTGGGGGAGTTTGGAGAAGTTTAGAGCTATAGAGAAGCGAGAAAAAAATCAACAGAGTCGAGTTCAGAACTTTCCTGCTGCTGCTGCAAAGAAGAAGAACACGAAGAACATTAGACCTTCAGAGTTAGTCGCAGAGGCAGACTTATTTTCAGTGACAACGAGGTACGGTCGCATCTTCCTTCAGTCACCGAAGCTCTTCAGCAACGACTCGGACTTCTGTTTTAGACCTTCAGCAACTACAGAATCCGCTGCTTAGCACTTTTCACTCTTTTAATCAACTTTTGAACACCAAATATGTATTTTGAGCAAGTGATTAATATGAGGAGCTAAACCCCTTAGCCGAGGCGACGGAGGAAGCCATTGTTCCATGAAAAGTGGTATAGTTCTATTTTAATTATTTATTGCAATTATTTTACATGATTTTTTGCATAGAACTTAAAAGAAAAATTGGTTTTTATTGAGTAGTTGTGAAGTGTTTTGATGGGACATGCTTAGTTTTAATACTTTTGATGTTTCATACTTCGTGCTTACAATTATTACTTCAAAAATCTATTAGAGGCAAATATTAGAATCACTTTAAAGAAGAATATTGCATGAATATTGATTAGAATTTATCAATTAATTGGTCAATGGTGGAATCCAAAGTCTCGGTATTTTCTTATTATTGTTAAAACAATTCTATTTAATTTTCGAAAATCCTTCACAAGTTCGAGCAACGAACCTTTTTACCACTACAACTATAAAACGACATCATCATCGTTGTGGTTCTTTAGTTCTTCACATTCTTCAAGTCTTAACGTAATACCTGTAAGTATCATATCCTAGTAACTTTCTAGCTAACCTATACGAAGTTGACTCTAGTAAATAATCAAGCGACTCTTTAAATGAGTTTTGGTTCACTAAAATATGACAACCAAACTTGACATACCAACGCTTGGTGGGTTCAACCGAGCTATGCTCTAACAATCTCCCCCTTTGTCAATTTTAGTGACAAAACTCTTACATCATATGGATAAACAAATTACAAGAATTTGATTCCAAGTTTCAACAGCACAATAACCTATATACATTCAATCCTTTAAATGTCGTTGTTGACATTATAATAACAAAGCTAATACTCCCCCTAAAGGTAAGATAGGTAGATTTTCAATACGCACATCTTTGTTAGTCCCTTTGTAGTTAAGATAACCACAAGTATCAATATGATATGCTACTCCCCCTTAGTCTATGTTTTACTCTTTCGTTAGATATAACGTTTAAGCACCATTGTCCTTTCCCTTAGTGATATCAAATCACTTGTTTACTACATATATTTCTCCCCCTTTTTGTCACAAAATGGCAAAGGTACGAGCAAATAAAGGACAAACCGAAAGGATCTTACAAATCTTACAAACATACTTGCAACCTATAAGAGTTAAGCACGAGGGTTCCACACACCATTTTTGATAACCAATATCAAAACTAAAACTACAAGTAATTTTGTTTTGATATGTTACAAAGAAAACAATTGCCCGAAGCAATTTTGCCTAATAGTTTAGCAAATTAACAATTGACTAACATCTTAGTTCCTTTGCTAAACCGATTGTGCAAATACAATCGCTTGTTCGATAAGACCAAAATAAAGATCAAAATTAACTCTATTTTTCTCATCAGGCTCTAATTATTCTCATCAATAACTTAGACCTTTCACTTTTAAACAAGACAAGTACTAGGTTAGTTAACTAGCATTTCTTGTTAAGGCATTCTATTAGACTTGAATAACCGAAACCTTCACTTTGATAAGTCTAAGTAAGATCAGAATTAACTTAGTTTCCCTTACCCGGAATCCAATTGGACTAAACAATTGATCCCGAAAACTCTTTTGTTAATCCATAAACAATCCATACAAACCAAATAAATCAACTTGTATAATCATTTACCTCAACTGGAAGCAATTGAAACAAACATAGACATTATAGCACCGCAATTTCACCGAAATTTTGTAAGCCTAAACAATTGATACCAAACAATAAAGAAAGATAACAATAGTTTTTCTTAACCGGAAACAATTGAATCACACACACATCCATACACAAATAATGGAATAAACATAAATTGTACCGAAATTTTGTTAAGCAAAAGCAATAAATATATGCAATAAAAATCAGGCTTTTCTTAAACAGGAAAACGATTAACTAACAAAGTCGTTACCTCAAGTTCCGCATCCTATTCACCCCCGAAAGATATGTCATTAAGCGCCAGTTCAAGATAGAACTCTCCCCCGTTGTGTTGTCATCCTCTCACAAGACAAAAGAACAACAACAAAGAGCAACCTTTACCAGAGAAAGGTTGAAAATCGGTTTTAACTATTGCAATGCAAAAGTTGAAACCCCGAAACACATATGCTTTTATGCTAAACCAAAACGATTCAACATATTGTGACTTTTTCACATATTGTTTCAATCAGAACCACTCATGATCCTTTGATAAAGCCTACCAACATGGGCTAGAACTCAATCCCGCTAAATCAAAAAGTCACCCAAACCTAAGGGTTCACACAATATGAGATCGAATATTAAGGTCATGAAACCGAAATCAAACATCCCATAAACATACATAGCAATAATATAAAGCATTCAAGCACAGGCTATGTAATCGAAAACTATCACAAGAAAAATTATAAACTAATAATTTTATTCATAAATAAGATAGTTTTATTCATAATATACCTTATACAATTATTAAAAGAAATCAAAAACTGATGTCTATTTTCCTGATTAATTATCACAGCAAATTAACTTACTCTTTAGAAGTGCTCTGATTATTCACCGAAGATTCCTCAGTGTTCTGATTTTTGAGTCATCTCTTTTGTTTCAGATGATTCAGTCTCCTTTTCAAGAGATTTACTTCCACGATCAACTTTAAGAAAATTGACTCAAGCAGCTTTTCATTCAAGACTGCAGTTTCCATAAGTCCACGAGCAACTTCGAAATCTCCCATTAACATAAGCATAAGTTCAAAAGAAATATGATTCTTTTTATGTTCTTTTGAGAAATAGCATTTGAGCTCAACTTGAAAGGTTTCAAGTTTTCGTAGTTGAGATTCAACATCAAAAGTATATTCACCCATCTTTGACCGCAGATCAAACACAGAGAGAAGTATCGGTCCTATAGATGGTTTAAATAACAACTCAAACTTGGTTTCCAGGATTGAGATACCTAATCAAGGTATATTATTTGTGGAAATATACACTTTCGGAAACAACATAAATTTTTCCGAATCAGTATGATTGAGAGGATCCAAAAATATTTTTAACTTTTATAATGAACATTCCAGAGATCGAAAGTATTTTTCTAAAAATATAAATGGTATTCCAAACATAGAAAAACACTTTAGATATTCATGAAATCGATAAATTGAGTATAATATTATACTTCCTTCTTATTCTTGTGCTCCTTTTAAGAACTTCCCATTTATTTGAATCGAGCACATCTAGGGAAATTCCGATCATCAACATCAGTTGTTTCACGGTTCTACCTCAACATAAAGTTTCGGTTCTACCTCCAAGTGGGTACTAGGATCGGTTACACTAGTTACCATAAAATGGCTAACTAAGTACTAGGATCGGTTACCATATCTTATGGTAAAACTTGTGATCGATTGACCAAGTTATAGGATCGGTTACACCAACTTACTAAAACTTGTTAAACCTCATACTAGGATCGATTACACACTCTCTTGTGATCGGTCACACCTCTTACTAGGATCGGTTACCCAATGGCTAGTATTTAGTCACACCAATTTCAAGATATCGATCTTACCATCTCAGGTGATTACTTAAGATCGGTTTCACTAATAAAAGTCATACCAATACAAAAGTCAGGCCTTGTGAGTAGTTTTACCAAGATACATAAACAAGTTATGAACGGTTATACTAAACACACATATTGGTAATTCAAAAGATTTGCAATGAATAACAATACCAATAAGCCTAGCGATTTCTCTTTCGATTCACAAAACAAGTTTATGAATTTACTTCCTTTAAACAAATGTAAAATATTGTTTCCTAGGACGAAATCTTCACCCATACCCATACATAATAACAATAGCATTCATACGATTATGTCGATGTCTTATATACGAAGTTCAAAAGATAGATGTTATACTTCGTATTGTAATTCCTTAATACTATGTCTAACTAGAGTATAATCATTCACAGCTTCGCGGTTATGTTTTCAATGTGCACGGCTTAAAAGATAAGTCAAATATTACTAACCTCAAGTGGAAGGATGATGTCGTCGTTGTAGTTCTTTACTTCTTCACATTCTTCATGTAATACTTGTAAGTCTCATATCCTACTAGCTAACCTATACAAAGTTGACTCTAGTAAATAATCAAGCGACTCTTTAAATGAGTTTTAGTTCACTAAAATATGACAACCAAACTTGACATACCAACGCTTGGTGGGTTCAACCGAGCTATGCTCTAACACAAGAATAAATTCTTATAAGAAGTTTCCTAGATATTAAGACCTTTGAAAAATTCTTTATCGTCCCCGAACTCCTTGTCGTCAATAGCCATTGGAACATAAGGTTCATGAAGAAAGGAGTCAATTCCAACAAACCTTCTTGACTGATGCCGAGCCATGGCCTTATGAATTTCAAAAGTCCTAAAAACAATAGCCTTTATTTGTTGTATCTCCTTTCTTGTTTCCTTCAACTCTTAAAGAACACCAGAAAACTTCTGAAGATTTGAAGGGACAACCCTTGGTTTCCTCACATTCCTCCTTTTTCTTTTCAAGGAAGAGGGTACCGGAGATTTATCTTTTTCCTTCATGATTGATGGCTTAACAATCATATTAACCTCTTTTCCATCAGAAGTCATAATGCTTGGAGTCTCCATACAAATATGGGTTTGTGAGAAAAATTCACCAAGCAAACTTGTGATAAAAAAGATTTTTTCAAGGAAGGAAAAAGGAATGTAGGGTTACGGAACCTTTATACAAAGTAAGAAGATTCACGTACGCATAACTCACAACCCTTAAAAAGGCAGAATTGTCGATTTTACCCCTCTTTTAATGAACAAACAAGGAAACCTCTTTTCAATACCAATCTAGGATATGAAAAGATCAACCGAAACCCAACCAGAAAAAAGAACAAAAAAATAATATTTAAGACCTGAAAGTGCTTAACTCTTGTCTCTTTGGGATCAGGCACTTGAGACAAGATGCACAGCCAACACAATTAAGCTGTGCTGGGGTGAGCGATAATCTGTTCACCATGACCTTTTTGGAAAGAGTTCCTAAAATACTCTTTCACGGAATGTTTAGACCATGTCCTTTTCTGTAGTTGTCTAACTTTTTTTTATAGAAATTAACTTTTTTGGAGAAGAGTTGAGTTTACATACCTCAGACGACTTCTGAACAAGTTTAAGCTTGTTTGCTAATCGATTTGCTCTCCGTTGAAGTTTGTTGACATATCTTACTTTATGCTTGTACTTGAAACAACTAGAGAGTCTGTGACCCTTAATAGTACAGTAAGAACATGTCAAAGTGGAGGATGGTTCAGACACCATTGCGGAGCAAGCTGCTAGAAAAATTGTGGTACCTAAAACATTAGATTTTTTTTTTCCAGTAGACAGAGAAAGATCCATTTTATCCTCCAAAATAGTTGAAGAAGTTTTTCCAAGAAAAATATCAAGATTGATGTTAGTATTGCTACAATTATCAAAATCAATATTTTCAGCAAGGAGGGCAACACTTGATTTTTCATCTTCATTTGAATCATAGTGATCATACATTTCATCAAGACCTTTGTTCCCAGTGTATTTTCTACGATTTGGACACTCATTGGAAAAATGACCAAAACCTTTACACTTGAAGCACTGAGGCATATCCTCATCATCAGTATCGACTGTATCCCTGTTTTTAGGAGGAACACTGTTATGAGGTTTAACTGATGATCTAGGCTTATCTCTGATGAACCATTTATTTCTCTTCAAAAGAAGATCTCTAAACTGTTTTGTGATCAGAGAAACTGAGCTATCAAGATCTTCATCAGACGAATGGAATCCGTGAACTGATTGACATGAGAATAACTTAAACGGTACCAAAGACCAATGTTCAAGTGTCAATCAATTTCTATCAACAACCAAAGGTTGGATTTACAAATTGATTGAACTACGCACAACCTGTGATATTTCAATTATATAAACGAATATAATGCGGAAAAGAAATAATACAGACACCAGAAATTTTGTTAATGAGGAAACCGCAAATGCAGAAAAACCGCGGGACCTAGTCCATATTTGAACACCACACTGTATTAAGCCGCTACAGACACTATCCTACTACAAGTTAATTTCGGACTGGAATGTAGTTGAGCCCTAACCAAGTCTCACACCGATTAAGGTACAGTCGCTAAAGCTAATAAATTGTTTCCAACCAAACTTGTCAAGAATGATGATGAACGTAGCTAAAGAAAAAAGCTTCCAACACATATTTCTAGAAATATATAAGCGAGTTAAAGTCAGCTAGAAATATCAAATGTGTATAATGTAAAAGTCTATATAGCTACACGACTTAGTCTCAATAGGAGATAGAATAGAATAGACTTCTGAGTGATAGATAAGTTTTAGTCTCCACATACCTTTTGGTGATGAAGTTCCTACAAGCTCTTCAGTAGATCTTCGTCTTCAATCGATGACCGCCGTGAAGTCTAAAGCTCAACTACACATTATATCCTAATCTGAGACATAGCTATAAGTAGGCCAGAAATCAAGACTTATAGTTTTTATCACCTAAACTTGACAAACAAGCTTGAGATAGCAATGCTTGCAAGTTCGACTGAGCAGTGCTCTAACACTTATACTTACACGTTTCATTTAGTCGATTGTGTGTTGCACCACTCGCATAAATATAAGTATAGTCTGATGTCATCAATTTTAATGAAGTTGGTTTGTGCATCGTCCCACTAAAAGAAAAAATGGGGATTCTTATTATCATATAGTGGTGTCCTTACATATGAAGGATCTGGTGAACTTTGAGCCAACTCATTTTTTAAAAATCGGCTTATTGAATCTTTCATCATTTGATTTTCATGTAATAATTTTCTTCTTTCTGATTCGGTTTGTTTTGACAGGACCTTTAGATTCCTTTGAGAAGTAATCTAAACCCATCTCTTTTCTTATTTGATCTTCAATTACGTTTATCGGTTTAAGATACTTTCAGGTAATTTTGTAATAAGTTCCCTTTAAACCTTTTAGTTGGTATCTATATTTTCTGTTAATCTCTTTGCAAATTGCTAAAGTTGATTCATCAGTGTAGTCACCGGTAGCGATATCCAGTGGTGGTTGAACTTTTAGGAGAAAAATATTTATTAAGTTTGTCGCAGTAATGCTTGTTTTTATCAATAGTGAAAACGCAAGGGTACCAAGTACACAACCAAAAAAAAATCGTTCGGCAACCTGTATAGACAAAACCTAATAAAATTCCAAGTAGACCAACTGAATGATCCTTGAAAATATGTATATCGAGTTTATATCTCTACCTCTTCTCAATCAGTATGTATATAGACAGGGGTCCGTGAACCTGGTTGTTAAGAAGGGTACTTGGACGATCTGAAAAATCAATATCCAAGATCAATCTAGTCGTATCCAAATAATCCATTAGGAATTCTTCCAAGTAATTAAACTTGTTATCTATCTTTCAGTAAACGAATTATACAAGAAATGAGTCTCGTAATCGATAACAATTAGATGGACTTATCAACTAATTAAGATTGAATACGTACAACTTGCGTAAATCGAATTATAAAGATAAACAATATAAAGCGGAAAAGGAAAAACACAATACACTAGAAGTTTTGTTAACTAGGAAACCGCGACTGCAGAAAAACCTCGGGACCTCGTCCAGAATTGAACACCAGACTGTATTAAGTCGCCACAAATATTATCCTACTATCATATTTTGGACTCGAATGTAGTTGAGACCGAATCCACCCTCTAAGCGATTCAGTTACAGTCGCGCTCCTTACGTCTCTTGAACTTCGCAAGGCTCTACGCAATGGACTCCCTTAGGTGGCGTCCTTTACAGCCTAAGAGTTGTTTCAGCCTAAGTGAAAACTTTTGATACAAATATGCCTCTAACAGATAAGCCTATTTGATTTCCATGTAGATCAAAGATCAAGGGAGAAAATCTGTTTGCAATAGACAAAGATAGCAAACGTCACAAACCGGAACTTATGACTCCCGAAGAGCAGCCTAGATTCTTAACTGCCTCTCAAGAACAATCTTCAAAAGATCAACTAAGATCAGTTTTCAAATATCTATCTTGAGGAATAACAAAGTCTTAGACGAAGAGAACTTTGTAATTACTATCTATCTTGCCTGAAAGAGATTACGAAAACCTCAATAACAGAAAAGCAAGATCAGGATTCACGAACTATCAAGGTAAAGATAGTTGGAACTGGTTTCATGAATCCTCAAAGCGAAGTCTTTTAGTCGTAAACTTAATTATGTTTCTCAGAGGAAACCTAGGTTTATAGAGGACGACTCTAGAATCAACTAGGACACAAAGTGTCGATGATTGATTTTCCCAGTTGAAAGAGCGTATCTATTTATAGTTTTCAAAGACCAGGGGTTTCTTAGAATTCAAGCTAAGATAACTTGTGAATCAAGAAAGCACTTTTAGGTCTTGAAAATACAATTGAAGAATATACACTATGCACCGGTTCTTGAATCGTGTATAATGACTGTTCGGTTCGGCAATTATGCCAAAGAACTAAAAGCAATTTGATATTCATTTAAACACTTAAGAATTTAATTATGATGCACACAAATAAGTGTTTGAGTGATCAATGAAGTCTTAAAAGTGTTGGGGAGAGTTCTAACAATGCTAAACATATTAAAAATTAGTCTTTAAGCATCTGCTAAAATATAAAATGTGACAGTTGGTACAACGGCTCGTGAACCGTTACGCTTGTTTTACGAATCACGGTGCAACGGTTCGTGAACCGGGTTCTCCAACCCTACAAGACTACCGAGCTCAGTTGACTACGGTTCGTGAACCGGGTTCGCCAACTGCTAGCCTAAAATACCAACTTAGAAAATTCAGTTCACAACGGTTCGTAAACTGTTCCAAACTAAACTCAATTGGTTCGCCAAGCCTCATGTATTTTTTAATCTCAAATATCTATGGTTTGCGAACTGGTTCGCCAACCTACCCTGAGTAGAAATATCAGTAGTTCAGAATTTCTCTCTTATGATATTTGAAACATTCCCAAGTGATAAAATCACTTGCACGGGAAATTTTCAATTGATCCACAAATTAATTCACAAACCATAAATTGCTGGAAACTAATATTGTTAAGGATCGTTGAAAATCTTTGCTAAATCATATTTCGAGATTTTTAACAAGACAAGCTTGGCTCAAAAATTCTTCTTTGTAAATCTACTAGAAGCCGTACGGCATCGTCTCAGCAGATAGAATGGTAAGATAGTGAGTAAAATAGAAAGGTTCATCCTTCAGATACCTGATACATAAGTTCTCCAAATGTCTTCGTCGATCTTCAGTTTTCAAGGGTGATGTCTGATACTCAACTACCAAATTCTAACCTAGTCCGAGACATGACTTAGTAGATTAGAAATAAAGATATAGTTTTGATCATCTAACACTGCCAACAAGCTTGAGATAGAAAAACTTGTAGGTTCAACCGAGCATTGCTCTAACAAATAGTAGTCTTAGTTTGACTTTACACTTGTAGTATTCAATGTTGTTTGCATATTATTCATCTCAATATAAGTTCACGATCATCGGTTTCGAATCATATTTTTTTTCACTAGATCATCAACAGTGAAACTCAATGTATCAATCATTCAACTCGGTCGTTTTGAATTAATGTAATTGTAATATCAGAATTAGGAAATTCCCCCTCTTCACAAGATTCAAAATTCAATCTCCTGCCGGAAAATCGGTATAGAAATATTATGTTTACACTCAACTTTTAATAATCCCATTAGATACCCTCTCAAAACTCAAAACCCTAAAAGCGTCAATCATTCCTATGATAACTATGCCTTTTCTAAAGGAACCATTTGTAGTATGCCTATGCAAAGGAACAATCATATAGATAGCTTGTCCGTAAAAAAAATACAGCATGCAAGTATTGGCTCTGGTTTTACTAGACCGATTAAAAGATCAATTGCTCCTGCTCAAGTGGTGAGTGATGTTGCGGCTGAATGGTCATCCAACTTGTTGGGAAAATTATCTCCAAAACTCCTTTGGACCGTGATGATGTCAAGAAGGAAATTAACATTCGCTGGAAAAGTTACAGGGAGTTTGAAATCATCTTTAAGGGAACTAATTTATCTGTCTTTAGGTTTCAACAAGAATATGCATATAACTATGTGATTAGGAACGCCCCCTAGTCAGTTTTTGGTTATTTATTTTCCATTCAAAAATACAACTCACGAATATCTATTAAGGACCATAAATTTATACACCAAGTTTGGTATGTTAAATTAAGAAATCCACAACAAATTTTATTGAATGAACAATTGGCGAATGATATTTTGTTAAGAGAATCATACCTGATGGAAGGAAAAGAATGCCATGAGGTCATGTTACAAACATTGTTTATGTAGAGGTCAATCTCAAAGATTCACTAAGAAGAGGGGGATCTTGACAATGCTACAAGTGAACGTGTCTGGGTGATATACCATTTTGAAATGCAACCATATAAAATATGCAAAGAACGTTTTATGGTTGATCATGTTAAGGCAAATTGCAAAGGAAGTGATCAAGAACTTAAAGTAGGGGAAATGGATGAACAAAGTTATTTTAATTGGAGTAAGACTGAAGAGGAAAAATTGGCTACATATATGACAGATATGGTTATGAATAACTATTCCTCTTTAATAGTAGCTGAAAAAATATGGTAGGAGATGATATTTCAGATTTAGGGTTTTCGAATGAAACAGGTATGAGGAAGAAAAAGAGATCCACAGAGGAGATATCTTCACCATCCTTAGACCCAGAAATCTATAATTCTATCAATACATGTAACACCCGTGTTTTTAGCATGGTGCATGCTCAAAAGATGCGACATGGCCTGAGATGAAGCTTCATCTCAAGCTTCTATTGCGTTTAAGAGGAACGTTGGCCAAGGGCCAATATGGCGCCAAGCATGGTGCATTTCAAAGGCATGTTGACCAAGACTTGATGCCACACCAAATGGTGCATTAGGCCAGTTGGGAGGATGGCCTAGAACAAAGTAGAACCATTATGGTACATTACGCAGGTCATTGGTTTAGGGCCAATATCGCATCACTGTGTTGCATCAGGCTACAACAGGTTGGCTTAAGAAATGTTCAGCCATCATGGACGGATATTGGAATTAGCTTGTGGGCCAAAATTGAATGTACAACCATCATAGTCGGTTATTCAGAGAAGCATGACAACAGCCAGGAATAATGAAGCAAGCACCTCAAAAATGGACTTGGTATATAAATGTCACTTTCCTCCCCAACTATAAGTTGGAAAATTTTCTTTAAAATATATATAGGGAGGGTAGTTGGTTGAGGGTGCATATGCGGACCATGCACCAAGTAAGATTCATAGCTTAGCCGGAAGAGCATAAATGATGCTTAGGCCTCATTTATAGCTACATAGCCTTGTCAATGGGGCATATGATGTGAAGGCATCACTATGCCATGCCGCGGACTAAATATGCATCACTTGGATGCATTTTGACAGAACGACCTATACGGACTAGGCCATTATTATGATTGCATGGCTACGGCCTTGAAACACGAGTTGGCTTAAGTTGCTGTCCCTTCGAGGATGAACTATGATTTGTGCTTGATCCCTTTAGAGTAGGGAATAGTACGTAGGCATACACAATGAGTTGCAGCATTGACTGTCCAGTACATTGTCTCTCATATCATTTAATTGCGAGATGATTGCAACATATTGGCCTCTCATATCATCTGGCTCGGTATTGCGATGCAAGCGATGATTGTGGCCAAACTTGATGAGGGAAGTTGCATTTCATCCTTGAATGCTCATACTTCCTATCAAGGCGTTCGACGTAGACATTTATCAATTAATGGTACACTGGGGATGGCTAGGAAAGTAAGCTACATCAATATGCAAGTTAGCGGAGATTGAATAAACCAAAGGAAAGTACGACATGAGCCTGATTGATGTACCCTTGGCATGAGAAACACCAGTGCATGCTTTCAGCAATGCAGTCAAGTAAATAAGCTAGAAATATGTCGTAATGGCCTATGTGTAAGTTCAATACATGTTATATTCCTAAAAAGGACTCAAAGGACAGTGATGCATGCAAGATGCATCGGCAATAGCCTTCAAGGCTTTATACCCTTGTTCTGTGGTAAGTTGGAACGATGTGAAAGCTAAGTTAGCTGCATCATGCTTGTCGAGCATGCTTGCAAGGGCAGATGAACGTGCATTTGCCTAGTTTTAATGCCTGGTTAGCAGCATCAGAGTGGCTAGGGCTGTCAACGGACAAAAATCCGTCGGATTTTGACCATACCGATAAGGTTAAGGTTAAGGGTAATCGGAAATCCAATATCCGATAACATTCGGTGGAATCAAAAAATTCCAATCCGTAAAGTTAAGGTAAAGTTATCGGATTTCGGATTTTTTTTCGATAAAATTCGGTAACTAGGAAAAAAACTAAAAACTTAAAAGAAAACAGAGTTTTTGTCTTTTTGAGTTCAAAATGTTCGGTGAAAGGTACAAACCCACACAAGAACAATGTTTAGAGTTTACTCCCAGTCTAGTGAATGGAAAAGAAAGAACACAACAGCAAAGAAAGTACACAACAGGCTACAGCAAAGCCAAAAAAGAAAAAACAATGTCTAACAGAGGCTAACAGTGTCAACAGGCTAGTGAGTAGTGATCTTGCTTGTCTTCCTGGTTGCATGTTGCATCATTGCATCAACTTCACTTTAGTCCGTGATTTCCATATATGCATTCACAAACAATCACTTCAAAAGAAAATTCAAGAAACAAAAAAACAATTCACAAGCAGTTCAAGGCAACAGTTGATCACATAATTTACAGTGGCAGCTTCGGCCAATGTTGCATCAGAAAATGTGATATGAAAAGCTTTAAGCTATACCTGAATCTCTTCTAAATCATCATGTGCGCAAGAATGTCTGACATCCAACATTTCAATACCTCTAACACAAAATCAATGTGGTCAGATAAATCACATAAGAAGTAGTCTATGTTAACACCAGCAAATATATAAATGACGAGTCTTCTTGGTCTTTTACCTTATATATCAAATATACTGCTGCAATTTGTTTGCGATTACACAGTTTGAATTACAAAGAGACTAGGTATTCTCATTTTGTGTATGTTATCATTCTTGCATTAAAAGAAAATCAATCATGTTCTTCTATATGGAACTGAAATTGGCAGGACCTTGTGTTTCTACTACACAGTTGGTAATACATTGCAGTCCTATTAATTCATAATTCATACATTGTAAATATTTTTATCTCTACAAACTAAAACAGACCGTTTCTCTGTCTGTCTCTAGAATTACTCAATTTACTCTTAAGTCTGTAAGTCTCTAGAATTACTCTTAAGTCTCAAAATGTCACTACACTAGAAATGTCACTACACTATAAATGCTTCAAGGAAAAACAAAACAAAAAAAAGTCCTAAATGAACACCAAAATTTGTGGAAGTTAGCATTTTCAAAGATCTTCATAAATCATAATCCAATTTGTGCACTTTACCCATTTTCAGAGACCTTCATAAGCAGGGCATTAAAAAATGAAATCTAGAAAAGAAAAAGTTATCACACAGACAGATTTCATGAGTTAGTAAATGAAGAAATCCAAACCCATGGGAAGATGATCATGAAATTGAATATCATCTAATAAACCCCAATCAGTCGTCATCTCTATTCAAACCCAATAATCAAAATCAAAGATTCAAAATCGAAACCCTAATTTTCTCTGAATTCAGTTGTAATGAAAAAAACTAAAAGAAAAACAAAATTGATTCAAATATAGAAACATTCATCACTTACTTTGGGTTTATTCGATTAGAAGAACGGAATTGATTTTCAAAATTAAACATCAAACATGCAATCGATTTGGGAGACTAAATTCTTTAAAGGGGTGAATGATGTAACACCCCGTGTTTTTAGCATGGTGAATGTAATTTTCCTCCCCAACTTTAACTTGTAAAAATATCTTTAAAACATATATAGGGAGGGGTGGTTGGTTGAGGGTACATATGTGGACCACGCACCAAGTAAACTTCATAGCTTAGCCGAAAGAGCATAAATGATACTTAGGACTCATTTATAGTTGTGTAGCCTTGCCAATGGGGCATATGATGCGAATGCATCATTATTCCATGCCGCGGACTAAATATGCATCACTTGGATGCATTTTGATGGAACGTCCTATATGGACTAGGCCATTATAATGATTGCTTGTCCACAACCTTGCAACATGAGTTGGCTTAAGTTACTGTCCCTTCGAGGATGAACTGCGGTCTGTGCTTGGTCCCTTTAGAGTAGTGAAGGGTCCGTAGGCATCCGCAATGAATTGCAGCATTGCCGTTCCACCACATTGTCGCTCATATCATCTAATTGCGAGATGATTGCGGCATATTGTCCTTTCATATCATCTGCTCGGTATTGCAGTGCAAGAGATGATTGTGGCCAACCTTGATGAGGCTAGTTGCATTCCATCCTTGAATGCTCATTGAAAAAGCGTGGGTCGAACAACCACACCCAATATTTCGTTTGGCAATCTGAATAGACAAACTCCAATATACTTTCAAGAGAATAAACTAGACAGTCAAACTCAATCTAGAGAAAAGTATATCAAAGAGTTTTATATCTCTATCTCTTAATTCAATCTGTAATCAGCAAATAGGAATTTGCGAGATCGATTGAATATAAGAGGAATAACTTGAACGGTACCAAAGACCAATGTTCAAGGATCAATCAATTTCAATCAACAATCAAAGGTTGGATTTACCAGTTGATCGATTCAATGCACAAACTGTGATATTTCAATTATATAACAAAATATAATGCAGAAAAGAAAAAACACAAATACCGGAATTTTGTTAACGAGGAAACCTCAAATGCAGAAAAACCCTGGTACCTAGTCCAGCTTTGAACACCACACTGTATAAAGCCGCTACAGACACTAGCCTACTACCAATAAACTTTGGACTGGAATGTAGTTGATCCCTAATCAATCTCACCCTGATCAAGGTACAGTTACGCTCCTTGCGTCTCTGAACCCCAGCAGGATTCTACGCACTTGATTCCCTTAGCTGATCTCACCCACAACCAAGAGTTGCTACGACCCAAAGTCGAAGACTTGATAAACAAATTTGTCTCACACAGAAAAGTCTATTGGAATAGATAAATCTATCTCCCACAGAAATACCTACGAGCTTTGTTCCGTCTTTTGATAAATCAAAGTGCACAGGAACCAATTGATAAACCAGACTTATATTCCCGAAGAATAGCCTAGTATTATCGATCACCTCACAATAATCTTAATCGTATGGTAGCGAAACAAGATATTGTGGAATCACAAACGATGAGACGAAGATGTTTGTGACTACTTTTAATCTTACCTATCGGAGATAAATCTCAAGAAAATCTTAGCAAAGATAATACTCAATCACGATAGTAAAAGTAAGATTAGAACACGCAACTACAGAGAAAATAGTTGGGTCTGGCTTCAAAATCCCAATGAAGTCTTTAAGTTGTTAACCTACAGGGTTTCGTGAAAAACCTAAGGTTAAAGGAGAGTCGACTCTAGTCACAACTAGTATCACACAGGAGGTGTGGGGATTAGGTTTCCCAGTTGCTAGAGTTCTCCTTTATATAGTTTTCAAATCAGGGTTTGCAATCTTAGTTACCTTGGTAACAAAGCATTCAATATTCACCGTTAGATGAAAACCTGATTAGATACAAGCTAATATCTTTCAACTGTTAGATTGAACTTAGCTTATTATACACAAATGAATGTACCCTCATTTAGGTTTATGTAATCGTACCTAAACGTGTACACCATGTTGGCTCAACAGTAGTTAACCGAGGTTAGCTATATGAACACTCTCATATCAACCTTATTCATCTTAACCATAACTAGTTCAAATGACTCAAATGAAACTAGTTAAAGAGTTGTTCAATTGTTATATTCTCATAGAAGTATACAAGAACACAATTAAAGAAAAATCGGTTTGATTCACTCGAATCAATTCATGAACATTATAGCCACGGTTTGCAAAGAATGCATTCCTTATTATATAAATGTATTTGTTCATGTCACAACCAATTTTAGAACTTTAACCATTCAAGTATGCCAACAGGTACGCATACTTGAAATAGTCGGACCAAGTTTGGTTTTCGCCAGTATGAGAACGGGTACGCATACCACCAAACCCAACAGAAATTTCCGGTCACAAACCTACGCCAGTATTTGTCCGGGTACATGCACTTAGGTTCCCGGACTTCTCAAACCAACAGGTACGCATACGGGTATGCATACTATGGTTCCCGGACATGGATCACACATATGCAAGAGTGCACAACATGTTTATAATCCAATGTTTGTTAAGTGTTCTAAACTCTTATTTCAATCATTAAAACTTTCTTAGAGGATGACAATAGCCGTTTTCACACACTATTAGCATCAATGCAATTTTCAAGTTATTGAAATAATCATAACGAAACATTCCAAGTCTACACCAAATGATTGTATCACACAAACCATGTAAGATGTTACTCGGCGATTTTCACATGATCATCTTTTGACTTTCGTCAAGAATATAAGATGAACTTGGTTGAAGCGAAAGCTTACCAACATATATTTCGAGAAATATGTAAGCAAGTTAAACTCAGCTCGAAATCTCAAATGTGCATAATCGAAAACTATAGTAATACGACTTTTATCTCAATATAGGAGATAGAGTAGAATAGACTTTCCAAGTGATACCATAGTTTTAGTCTCCACATACCTTTTGTTGATGAAGTTCCACAAGCTCTCCTTAGTAGTTCTTCGTCTTCAATTAATGACCGCCGTGAAGTCTAATGCTCAACTACACAATCTATCCTAGTCCGAGACATTACTTTAAGTAGACTAGAAATCAAGACTTATAATTTTGATCACTAACATTGACAAACAAGCTTGAGATAGCTGCTTGCTCTCTCCTCCTTTGTCAATTTTAGTGACAAAACTATCAATAAATATGGATTACAAAATAAATAAACTTTGTAGCTTCTCATCCAAATGCTTGATCTGCTTGGTTCTTCAACATTACTCGAAATCTTCGTCACTTCCATGTACTCCAATGATTCCAAATGAGTTCAACTCATCATCACCGTTGTTGAAGATCCGTAGCTATAACAATGAGAAAACAATTGCTCTCAATCATTGTTATACAATGTCATAGTATCATTATACAACATCAAAGTCCAATTATATCACAATACTATGGTGATATGTATCACTCCCCCTTAGTCAATACTTCATCTCAATATGAAAACCACTCCCCTTACATAATGATCCATAAACTATATGTATTTGTAGTGTGAACTACACATTAATTCTCCCCCTTTTTGTCAATATAAATTTGCAAAGGTACGAAAACTAGTGGGATCCTCATGAAATTTTCATAGAGATACTTCATGACCAAAAGAGAATAACATACCAACTTGTTTAGATGCCATCAAATAGCCGAAACTAAATGCATTCATCAAGGAGTTTATAAAGATACAAGATAACCCCTACAATATTCCACAGCCGCACTCCCCACAAAGATTTGGAAATTAAGCACAAGTTAAATTA